>CM046353.1:30727846-30900346 GCA_025403435.1 Artocarpus heterophyllus
TGAGCCCTGAGCCCTGAACCCTTGAACCCTTAAACCCTTAACCCCAAACCCCAAACCCTAAACCCTAAATGTTTGATAAACTATTTTGCACCCTTAACCCTAAACCCAAACCCCAAACCGTGATATGGAGGCTGATCGAAGAGCAAGTATTGCTTTTCAAGACGCGATGCCACCATGATACTATGGGAGTCAGCATCCTATGGTGCTAACTGAATGGCTACATGCAATTGAGGTGATCTTCGATGTCTTTCATACGCCACCACACCTCCAGGTTTTATTGGCCTCAGGATTGTTGTTGATGGAAGCCTTAGCATGGTGGCTGAGGATTGAACCTTATGAGCGACCAGGGGATTGGCAAGGCTTCAAACAACAAATTCAAGCCGAATTTGCACCCTTACCCCTAACAGATGTTATGCTTGTCCAGGTGATTTCGATGCTATGGGCGGAGTGAAAACATCGATTGTACCTACGAATAGAACCAATATGGGGAAGATACATTGGTGAGCCGGTAGATCACTATATCTTGAGGTTTCGCAGAACCATGATGCCATTGATTCCGCCAGAGATACCTTTACGGCGCATCTGCGACCTTGTATGGAGAGATCTTCCAGATGCCGTCCAGCAGCAAATGCAGTATCCAGGGAATTACCTTAGTGTCCACGATTTCCTTATGGCGGTATTGCATGTGGAACAGAATGTAGTCGCGCCCTTGGAAGATCCCCTAGAAGATATGGACGAGGATGATGAAGACGACGATGATGAAGATGAAGGGCTTGAATTTATTCCCGAACACATAATTGCAAGTGACGACGAGTCTACCAATTCAAATGAAGAGGAAGATCCTGAGGAGGATTCCGAACATAGTGACGTGTTAGGAGTAGACTCGGATTAGAAGAAAAGGGATCTATGAAGATCTGTATGTATTAAGATGTATATAGATGTGTGATCATCATAGTTTTGAGCCTTGTTGCTTTTGTATATGTATGACTGGCAAGTGGTATCCTTCGTGGCAATAGGGTATATGTAGCCGGAAGTGATAACTGCTCCCGGAGATGATATGAACAGATTATGTAAGAAAAAGAAAGTAAGTATGTAAGTATGTATGTCAGTTATGTATGCAATGTTATGAGAATGAAGATGTATGTAATGTTACGAGAATGAAGAATGTAAAAAGGAAATGAAATGTATGAACTGAAACGTATGAAATGAGATATTGAGTTATGTTATCGTTTATGTTTGCATGTATTTATATGATTGGAGAATGTTCTTTTTAAAAGTACTATGAAGTTAATAGTATATACTGACGTAACAATGAAATTGTATGATAGGCTTGTAAACCTATTTTATTATCAATGGCTGATACACCCGAAGAACCTGTGAACCCCGATTTGATGGCCATGATTACAGAGTTACAACAGAAACTCCAAGCTCAAGAGTTAGAAATGTAAGAGTTGAGAGAGCAGTTAGCGAATCAGAATCTTGAACCACAGGCACGTGCGAACTCGCCACCCCCAGTACCACCACCTCAGCAAGTGGAACCAGCTGCTCCAGTTGTTCCAGCTATTCCGATAGTATCTGCTATCGAATTCTATGAAAGATTTCGATGGATGAAGGCCTCAGAATTTGACGGATCTACGGATCCATTAGAAGCCGATGATTGGCTTACTGGTATAGAATGAGTTTTGAAATTTATGGGGCTTAGTGACCGTGAGAAAGTCTTGTGTGCCTCATTTTCTCTCACCAAGGATGCTAGGAGATGGTGGGAATCGATAAAACGAAGAAGGAATGTAAATGAAATGACATGGCCTGATTTTGTGGAAGAGTTCAGAAGGGCTTATTTCAATGTGGAAACGATGGTAGCCCAGCAAGAAGAATTCAATAACTTTAAACAAAGTAACATGTCAGTGGCAGATGCCGTAAAGAGGTTTAACCAATTAGCGCGCTTATGTCCTGAATTGGTACCCATGGATCGGGAACAAATAAGAAGATTGATGAGAATGTTTCGAACTGACATTGCCCTTATAGTCGATAGTGGAGGGCAAGCCCCTAAGGATGTAGAGGATTGTATTGAACGGGCTACTAGAGCTGAATTCAGAATTGCCCATGACAAGGAGAAGAGGGCAAGAATTTTCAAGAATCTAAGGGAGGAGAAGGCTTTAGCTAAGCAGAGCCAAGTTATACAAGCAAAAGGGCAAGGAAGCGTTCCAATTCAAGGGCAGTCCCAGAGCCATCTAGTTGGTCGCAATCGCAATGCTAAAAATAAGAGGAAATGGAACGCGATTAGTCCAAAGAATCAAAAAGGACAACCTCAGAAAAGAATCGGTGATGGAGGAAACAATAAGCCTCTCTGCAATCAGTGCAGAAAGAGACATGTTGGAGAATGTAAAGCTGGCACCAACAAGTGCTTTCTCTGTGGCAAAGAAGGACACTATGCCAGAAACTGCTTCTCCAATCCCCAGAACCAGTATAACCAGAATCAGCAAAGGTCTCAGGGAACCCAGCTTCACGTAGTCCAAGCACAAATTGAAGGCCCTAGTGTCAGTCAGGGACGCTTGGAAGCTTCGGAACCCACTGGACGAATTTATGCTTACATGAAGAAGGAGGATGATGCAGGAACGTCGTCAGTGGTAACCGGTCAGTTTTCTATTGCCAATACTAATGCCTATGTTTTATTTGACTCTGGATCAACGCATTCATTTGCCTCGCTTAAGTTTGCTAAATGGTTAGGGAATGAATGGGATAGAATAAACAGACTTTTAAAATTGTACTTCCTTTTGGGGAGGTATTAGAGTCTGAATATTAGTTACGTCACGTACCCATCACCCTTTGTGGAAGGGAATTGTATATTGATTTGATCATAATTGATATACAAGTTTATGATGTCATCCTAGGAATGGATTTCTTGGTAAAGTACACGGCCAAGATTAACTATAGACATCATAAGGTTACGTTCTGACCTTCTGGAAGTGAGAAGTTCGTGTATTCAGAAAAGGTTTCTAAGGCTCCAAAGGCGCTAATTTTGGCACTTAAGGCGAGAAGGATGTTGGAAAGTGGATGCACCGGCTATTTGGTAAACTTAGTAAGCAAGTCACAAGAAGCTTAGTTAGGACCAGAGGATGTCCCTATAGTAAAAGAGTTTACTGACGTGTTTCCAAACAAGTTGTCAGGTTTGCCACCAAAACGAGAAATCTCGTTCGAAATTGAGTTGACACCAGGTACAGCCCCGATTTCGAAGGCGCCATATCGAATGGCTCCAAAGGAACTTAAGGAACTTCAGGCGCAACTAAAGGAATTATTAGACAAGGGATTTATCTGACCAAGTCAATCCCTATGGGGAGCGCCTATATTATTTGTCAAGAAGAAAGATGGAATGTTACGAATGTGCGTCGATTATCGAGGACTAAACAAAGTCACAATTAAGAATAAGTATCCACTTCCAAGGATTGATGACCTATTTGATCAATTGAAAGGAGCATCAGTATTCTTGAAGATCGATCTACACTCTGAATATCATCAACTTCGGGTTAAAGAGGAGGACATGCCAAAGATGGTGTTTCGAACGCGATATGGGCATTATGTGTTTTGTGTCATGCCATTTGGACTAACTAATGTCCCGGCAACATTTATGGATCTTATGAACTGGATTTCAAGACTACCTCGACAAGTTTGTCATAGTTTTTATTGACGATATCTAGATATACTCAAGAACGCCAGAGGAACATGCAGAGCACCTGAGGATCGCACTACAATTATTGAGAAGGCATCAATTGTACGCCAAGTTTTCAAAATGTGAGTTTTGGCTGGAGAAGTTCCATTTCCTAGGACATGTGGTGACACGGGATGGAGTATCCGTTGATCCCACCAAAGTGGAAGCCGTGAATAAGTGGCCTACACCAAAAAGCGTAACCGAAATCAAAAGTTTCCTCGGTTTAGTAGGCTACTATCGACATTTTGTGGAAGGATTTTCCTGACTTGCAGCACCACTCACTGCACTTACATGGAAAGCAGCAAAGTATGAATGGACTAAGAAGTGCGAGGAAAGTTTCAAAGAGTTAAAGAGACGACTCACGAGTGCCCCGGTACTGGCTATACTAGATCCGAACATAAGAAACTGTGTGATTTATAGTGATGCGTCAAAGACAGGCTTGGGAACTGTTCTTTTGCAAAATGGAAAAGTAATTGCGTACGCATCTCGACGGCTGAAGGATCATGAAAGGAATGTTAGACATGTATGCCCTAAGGAGTAAAAATGTAATACGTTTTTGGAGACATTTTTATCAATAAAGAATTTATTCATTTATATATACCAAATCTTGTCCTCTTTACGTTCATATTTGTTGAATGTATGATAATCAAACAGTAGTCTAAGACTGTCAGTCTAAACCTTAAGAATTGGGCATATGATGGGATGATTATGCGGTAGACATGATTCTTAAGATGATGGTTTAAAACACATGATCCGCAATCGAAGGAATAAAGTTGGGCGCTTTATTCATGTAAAGATTGTTATGTTGTCTATATCTCTTTTGGGAGATGGTTTGTCTTGACCATCGGAGTTGGACTCCATGAATAGAAACATTGGCGCGTTGTCATAGGTGACGACGTGTTGGATCAGGACATAAAGTGAATTGATTTGGATTAATAATTCTGTCTTGGTAAATCGATTCACTTTAGACAGTTATTTGTATTGTATCTTAATCCTGAGATGAATAGTGGGCCCGTTATCTCGACTTGTGTCTTTTGATGTACCAATAGGTGACTCCCACATCTCTATAGTGGTATGCATGCCGGTACGTTGGAGGCATGACTCTTGATAGCGTAGACTTGTTATTCATAGATATGGAATCCATAGCTCCTCTTTAGGAGTAATGATATCCTCTTATATGCGTTGTTTTGTAATTGGAAAACTGGAGCACTCAACCATTTGGATACATAGGTGTAACCGAATGGTATACTATCTTTGGATGGTAAGTTTTCTAATGGTGAGACAATGGAACGTAAGATAAAAATAATCGGGAAGGTAAGGCAGAACTTGTCCTTAAGCCGATTATGGATGATCATATGGGGATACGATACACTATGATATGTCATGGAGACTTAGCTACACGAGCTTCGTAATTCTATAAAGTTCGAGAGTGCAGCTCCAAGCTTTTAGTGGAGTAGCGTTGGAGTTGATAATTGTGAAATGTATATCTGGGATATTGGGTTTCATAATTATCATGAGCTTGAACTTTATAGGTCCATTTTGGTCTCCTTTGCTAGCTCACAAAATCCTGTAACGACACGGCGTGCTTTTCCAATAATTGGTGACTTATGTCGGATTTATTAGATTAGTTTAAAATTTGTAAGAATCAAATAATTCATGTCTGATTATTGGTTGAATTAATTTTGTAAGAAATTAGTTCAAGATAAACTTGTTGAAATATTGTGATCAGATAATTCTTGTCTGTTTATCGGTTGATTTAATTTTGGATAAATTACATCAAGATAAACTTGTAGAATTATTGTGAATTGATTTATTTTCTTAGAGATTATCTTGATAAAGTTTGTTTTGATCAGATATCTTCTTTATTGGGTTATTTGAATCAAAACTAAGACTTTATCCTTTAGAATCTCGGGTGGAAAATAAAAGATTTGCGGAGATTTTTTCCCGGGAGTTCGGCATGCCGGATGACGTGTTCGGCCTGCCAAACTGGCCTGTTCGGCCTGCCGATCAGACAGTTCAGCATGCCGATCAGCGGAGATAAGATTACACGTTTTCACGCGGATCTTATCAAATATTGATCCGAACTTGATTCTGTTTCGAGTTTTTGAGACCTAATCTGATATGGACTGACCCCAAGACCAATAGGTATAAAAAGGGAGTAAGTCTCATGATTTACTCAGATCAATTTGAGAGATTAAGAGTGATACTCTTCTAGTGAGCATCTGAAAACTCCCTGAGAGCTTTTGTTCACAAATCACGAACACTAGCTTTGGGTTCTCTCTATTGGTTGGAAGGAGAGTCACCGGTGGAAGAGCTGTACGTGTGAGCCCACACTCACTCCGGTTGTGGATAGAGAATAGCAAAGAAGACCAGTTGGTTGAGGCTCTTCTGTAACGTTACTTCTCTACATGGATTGCAGAGGTTCTTCGGCACACTGAGGTTAGTAAGATCTGTTTAATTTATACATATAACATGTCAAACTTGTGTTTTGGAAATTACTCTAATGAAAAATTTTTAAAAATTCCGCTGCGCACTTTGTTTCCAACAAGGAATTATCCAACGCACAGACTTGGAGTTAGCAGTAGTCGTGTTTGCATTAAAGATTTGGCGTCATTATTTATATGGAGCTAAATGCAAGATATATACAGATCATAAGAGTCTGAAATATATCTTCACACAGAAGGAGCTTAACATGAGACAGCGAAGGTGGCTAGAGTTGGTTAAAGACTACGACTGTGAAATTCTATATCACCCAGGAAAGGCTAACCAAGTAGCCAATGCCTTTAGTCGTAGAACAATGTCTTCGCTTGCAATGATACAGTTAATGTCAAAACCCCTTCAGAAGGACTTGATGGAAGTGGGAATAGAGCTAATCACTAGAAGATTGGCCCATTTGTCTTTTCGACTAGCTATCTTGGAGAACTTAAAAGAGCGACAAGAAGCAGATTCGTCGCTACTTAAAGCTAGGAATGAGGTCCGTGAAAACAAAGAAACAGAATTTAGCATCTTAGAAGATGGCATTCTCCATTATAAGGGCAGAATCTGCATCCCCAATGATGAAAGATTAAAGAAGCAAGTATTAGAAGAAGCTTACGAAGCACCCTACGTGGCTCATCTAGGAGCTACTAAAATGTACCAAGATTTGAAAGAGCACTATTGGTGGCCGGGAATGAAGAACAATGTCGCACAGTTTGTCACCAAATGCCTTACATGCCAAAGGGTGAAAGCTGAGCATCAACGGCCAGCAGGCGAATTGCAGAAAAATGAAATTCTCGAATGGAAATGGGACCAGATAACCATGGATCTGGTGACTGGGCTACCCAGAACTACGGGTGGATACAATGCTATATGGGTAATTGTTGATAGATTGACAAAATCAACTCACTTCTTACTAGGCGTGAACAGCGGGCGGTTTAAAGGTTTTTGGGAAGGTGTGGTGCATTTTTTTGGATGGCGGGTTGGCTATTAACTAACCCACAAACCGCCCACCACATGGTGGGTGATTTCGATTTGGTTTTGGGTGGTTATGGGCAGGTGCGGGCGGGTTGAGGCGTTTTAGACCTATGCTATTGCCCAATGTAATTTTTTAGACGTTTTTTTAAAAAGTGAAGAAAATTTGTAGAAAATATAAGATGATAATGCATAAAGCATTCCCAACAACAAGCAAGCTTGATACCTAAAGACAGTGACTATATTCAAAAGTACAAATTAAGAAACATAATCATTCACTGCAACAAGAAACATCAACTACAGATGAAGTGATGAACAAAGTCAAGAGTCCATAAAGATTAAAGCCTATTCACTGCATTCGAAAATAATAAAATGCTACAAATGAAATGATGAACAAAGTCAAGTGTTCTTTTCTTTTTAAGGCCTTTCTCTACTAACTTACTTAATTTGAATTTTGATCATTTCACAAAATAATAGGAGAATTTCTAGTTTTCAATATGTTAAGAGGCAGCCGAGCCCGTGCTTGGAGAATTGGATTGTTCAATCATTTTTAAATAAGAACAAAATCAAATAAATGATAAGTTTTTTAAAAAAAAAATTATAGGAGGGCGGGTTCCATTTGAACCTGCCCTCAAAAACTTAAAACCAAACTCGCCCGCCAGTGGGTTGCTAACGTAAACCTACTTTTTCGAGATGGGGGGGCGCAAGCATAGGCGGTTGGCGGGTGCGGGGTGGTTTTGTATAGCCCTACTTCTTACCCATTAAACTCAGTAGTTCTGTGGAAAGACTAGCTGAACTATATGTAGCCCAGATAGTTAGATATCACGGAGTTCCAAAATCTATCATTTCTGATCAAGATGGTCGATTTACTTCTAAGTTCTGGAGGAGCGTTCACCAAGCTATGGGAACGAAGCTGACTTTTAGTATAGCTTTTCACCCCCAAACTGATGGTCAATCTGAAAGGACCATTCAAACCCTAGAAGATATGCTAAGAGCCTATGTGCTAGATTTCAAAGGAGGATGGGATAAAAAGCTACTATTGATAGAATTTGCCTATAATAACAGTTATCAAGCTTCCATAGGAATGACTCCTTATAAAGCTCTTTACGGAAGAAGATGCAGATCGCCATTGCATTGGTATAAAATGGGAGAAAAGACATTGTTGACAATAGATTTTGTGCAAAGGACGACAGAGGATGTGAAATTAATCCGTCAACGAATGGAAACTGCCTTTAGTCGTCAAAAGATTTACGCAGATCGGCGACGAACACCCTTGGAATTCTAAGTAGGGGATCTAGTCTTCTTGAAGGTGACACCGATGAAAGGAGTAATCAGGTTTGGAAAGAAATGAAAGCTCGGCCCAAGATACATTGGACCATTCAAAATCTTAGAATGGGTAGGCAATGTAGCATATAAGTTGGCCTTACCCTCTGATCTAGCATCAGTACACAATATATTCCATGTATCCATGCTAAAGAAGTATGTTCTACAGCCAGAGGAAATTGACATGCAGGAGAACCTGTCATATGAAGAAAAACCAGTTCAAATCCTAGCACGAGAAGAAAAGGAATTAAGGTATAAAAAGATACATCTCGTCAAAGTTTTATGGCGCAACCAACAAGTAGAAGAAGCAACATGGGAACGAGAGGATGAAATGAGGAAAGCCTACCTGGAATTGTTCTAATTTTCGAGGACAAAAATTTCTAAGGAGAGTAGATTGTAATGACCAGGAAAATTCATTAATAAAACCTATTCCTTAATCGAGTTTAATTAATGAATTTACCCTTAAAAAATTGTAATTTTTGTAAAATTACGATAATATAAATAATAAGCCGTATTAAATGGAAATTTCACTATAATGTGATGCAATGTTTGATATTTTTAATACAGATTTTATGAGTTTAATTACTCAAAAATTTGTAAATAATATCCATAAAATGAATTTTACATCACAATTAATTGTAAAATTGTGATACAAATACATGGGTACTTAGAATACAAATATGATATAGAGTCCACCGAGACCTAACCTAGTGTAAGAAAGAGGCCGATGCAGTATAAGTATACTGCTAAGTGAAAACGCAGATATGAAAAAAGTTACGTTTGGCCTCTAAAAAAGAACCGAATGAAAGAAAAATAGTTTACACAGTCTAAGGATAAGAGATGGCACTGATTTGACTACAGTAGCATAGAAAAAATACTGTGTAGTGAAAAATTACACAGTATAAATTTTTAACTCCACAAAGTGGACACTCTTTGGTTTTCTATTGGGCCTCATGTCTAGAAAAGTGGCCCAATCAAAATCTCTTCCTTCTTCCACCTCTAGTTCTGGTAGCCATAAGGGGAGATCTCCAAAATTTTCCTCAAGCCCAAAACCTTGCAAAAACAACCCCACTTAAGTTCAAGAGGCAAAAATCCAACAAAGTTCAACAAATTTTAAGGTAAAATCTAACTTTTTTTCAAGATTTCAAGGGATTTTTCATGGGTTAAGAAAGAAATTAACCCAAGGTATTTTTGCATGAAAATGACCTCTAGGAAGGAGTTTCAAAGAGCTTTGGAAAGCTAGAAATCAAAAAGTGCTATTTGGGGTAAGTTTTGATTTTAAAGTTTTAAAATTTTATGATTTTTGTTTTTAATTTTTATTTTCTCAAAAGCATATGGGTTCTTGAATTAGTTTTGGTTGAAACCCATGGAAATATGAATTATGGCAGTTGTGAATGTGAAAATTGAGGTTTAAATGTTGAAAATGATAGTTGGTGTAAAAAGTACTATTTTTGCAATTTTAGTGCTTGTTTTTCAAAAGTGTTGCTTGATGTGGTAAATGATTCCAACAAAGGCTGAAATTGTTTATACAGGGGTAGATTTATAGTTCTAAAATAGATTTTCATCAAAATATCCTAAGGACTAAATTGAAAGAAAAATTTTTCCCTCGGTAGATTTAAAAAAGCCCAAAAACACCCATGTACAGTGAGATTTTGGAAAAAGTTAAAACATGAAAGTTGTAGATCTCGACGAAACTATTAGGCTTAAAGAACGGTTCATCAAAAATCTCAACCGTTTGTGAGTTTTTGATTTTTCAAGAATTTATCAAAAGTGAAAAAAAATGTTAAAATGGTAAAAATGTTATTTTTCAAAATGATTTAAGGTATGGTACTTTCAGTAAAAAAGTTCCTTATGAAAAATAGGACATTTTGATGTAAAGAGATAAATCTTAGTCCCGAGGGCAAAATCGTCAAAATTTTCAGTTTAGGAACTAAACCGCAAAGTTTTATGGAAATAGGGCATAAACAAGAAATAAATAGATTTTACCCACTAGAGTGTTGTTTTAAAATTAGTATGTGGTTATTTTCGTAAGAATAACGAAATCGAGCTCGGGTAGGTTAGTGAACCCACGGAAGGCAAAATCATCATTTTTTCTCAAATAACCCGAACCACTCTGAAATGTTCCAAATGGGAAAAAGATGGTTAAAAAGGTTCTCGCCCTTCATTAGAAATGATAGGGTAGAGTTAGATAGAAATAAGAAAACCAGTGGTTCTTAGAGTTGTATATAATAATGCAACTCAATTTATTAACGAACGGATGTTTTATATCGAAACATAGTGGAATTTGGCTAATGGCTTTCTAAATGGCCAACAGGATCCTAAGAGTCTAGGAGAAGGGAAATCGAGGTTAAGTTGCCCGACATTCGTATCAAATAAGTACCAATCCCATCTATAGTATGAAATTGTAGGCGTAGAGTGTGAAATGTGTATATGTATACCTGTGTGTATATCAAGGTGTATACTTGTATGTATTCAATGGCATGAGTATTTATAAATATGAAGGTGTATACTTGTGAGTATATGAAATAGATACCTGAGTGTATATTATGACACGAACCTAAGTGTATATGATGATGTGTACTTGTGTGTATATTATGTTACGTACCTGTGAGTACATTATGCCATATACCTGTGCGTATATTAATGTGCATCAATGTGTATATAAAGTATGTACTTGTGTGTACTAGGTCGTATAAGAGCATTTATATTATGTATAACATGTGATTATCACTTTATGCATGGTATGATAACCATAATAAGTGAGTTGGTAAGCGAATCACCAAAAGTTAAGAAAAGTGTCGTATCGACTCCTGACTCAAGGAGAGTTTAAGGATTACAGTATGGTCACGATGTTACGTAGACCTAAGTGCACAATGGTATGGACACTTGGGCCCTAGTTAAAGATAAAAAATGATAAAGATAAGGAAGGATTATAAGAAAGCATAATGAGGTCATACATTTTATTGAATGTGCATGTGGGTTTATATGGGACTTATTGAGCGTAAGCTCACTAAGTATTTCATGCTATAGGTATTCCGACGAAAAGGTCAAAGTAATTGTATTGATGAGCTGGCGGAGGGATGATTAGTGTGCAGACTGAGTATGGTTTTCGCTGCAGTATGTTTCCGCTGTATTGTATTTTAAGATATTTTGAAAAGTAATGTTTGATAAACTATATTGCAAAGGAAAGGTGGTTATGTAAATACAAATATATGTTTGAATTTCAAAGGTTGTTAGCCCAGTATATATAAAGTATTTATAAAAAAAAAATTCCTAATTTTGTGCCAATAAGTAAGTAAGAAAAAGGTTTATCACAGCCCGAAAAAGGCGGCTTGTGACATCCAAACACCAATTCGAATAACAATTCAAATCACTAACTCAAATCCTAATTCAAATCACACTAACTTAAATCAAATCACTAATTCGAATCCATTTACCAAAGAGACCCTAAATGTAAATGTAATTACAGCGCAGGGGAAATTGTATTTGTTGTTCCGTGTTATATTAATATTTGGTCTGGGTGGATTCTAGTCCATTTTATTTTGTAATTTGTTTGTGTCTTGTGAGTGTGAAAAGTAATAGATTAGGGGAAGACAACATGGAGACAATTTGTATGCATATATTCGAACCACCAACTTGTAAAGAAACTTCCTATTTGATTTTGTTTTAAAAAATTTACTCTTTGTTTCTTTGCTTCTTCTTGTTGTCGTAGTTTTTTTTTCCCCTCTTTCTCTCTAATGTTTATTTAATTATGTCCTCTTTGATCTTTTGTAAAGATTTGGAAGCCTTTAACACGCTGTCCATATGCATGTTTAATAATGGATCAACATAACTAATTCGTCGCTTAATGCCCATGACATTTACATGTAATATATATACATACATGTATATGATGAACTGGAATAATTTTTGGATGTTTATGAGCTATTCTAGACATCTTTAAGTAATTGATACACAATTTAGTAGGTAGTTTAAAATCGTTAAAGGCAGTTTAAACATAAAGGCTGTTTAAACTGACGTTTGATGGAGTAATAATTAAGATCAATTCAGATCATGGAAGCGATTTTAAAATGGTCAAAACACAAAAAATCTAAGCTTCTCCCTTAAGTTCTTGCGGTTTGAACTATTTTTTACAGTAAAAACCATGCTTATTCTCGTTTTTCTTTCATAAACCATAATTTTTTAAACACCGATTCTCGTTTTAAAATTGATATGATGTTTTATTCTCGTTTTAAACTTTCACGTTCGAAACGCTAATTCAAAACCACCGTTTAAACCATACAGTTTAAAACTCATAACTCAAACCATAAAGATATAAACCACGTCATCTCAAGCCCACGCATCAAACGAATAATGAATCACCAGCCGCCCTCCAATATTCGCTTTGTTTAATAACAACCAAATATACGACGATATTCAATATCAAATTGATGAATAGATTGATCGATCAAGCTATTTCTTCAACATCTTGCGTTTATTTTAAGCTTGTATTTTAAAAATGACACGCAATTAGTACACTTTGTGATTGTGACTTGGAAAATACTCTTTTCCCTCCGATATAAGAGAAAGGCTGCAAAAGCTAAAATATTTGTAAAGCAATGAAATTTTGAAAGTATCATATAAAGATGTCAAATGAGCTGGTCTCGTCAAGTCTAGCTCATTTAATTTAGGCCTATATGTGTCTCGTGTCATGTTTGAGTCTATCTCTTTATTTATTGTGCCGTATTAAGCCCGATTTAATTAATTTTTGTGGCGTCAAGCTTAGCTCATGACTCATTTGTTAATATGTCGTGCCCATAAAATGCTTGGTCCGTGCTCGTGCATGTATCAATGTTCACGCTTTTTGTTGTATTTTTAGCTCTTAATGTGTCTTTCTCTTATCTAATTTTAAATTTACAAGAAAAGAAATGAAAACATTAAATCGTAACAAAAGAAAGTGCATTATTGATAAAAAAAAATCTTTTTATGAGGACAATAACATTGTAAAATCTTATACGGTGAGATTTTTATTATTTAATTTTTCATATAAATCAAAGAGAATAAGTATGTAATAACAATTGATAATTTACCAATAACAAAGAATTTATTTGATGTTTTTCTTTTTTAATCAAATCTATTAGAAATTTAAAACTTTACCCTTAACATGTTTTGTGTCTAAAACTTACACAAAGCCTATTCAATTTAATAAATGTGATGAACTAAACCTATTTAATAATCATATCATGTTATACTGTGTCTTTTTTAACATGTTATAGTCATACGAGCCCTTTAAGCCGGCCGTTTTGCATATATAGTAATATATAAATATAAATATATTCGACAACCTGTCCCAACCAATATAACGATATAATAATAGCTTCTTTCTTAATCATAAAGAAAACATTTTTGCTTAATCTGCGGCCTTTAATGATGGGAGCACTGTACCAATTTGTGTTTGACAAGGAAGCATAAAGCTCTAACTGGCACGTGATTAAGATAAGACGCACGTTGATGTAGGCCACTACGTGTGCATATAAATGTTTTTGAATAATGTATATTCAGAATCTGTGGGCCCACTATGTATGCATCTATATGTTTCTCAGACTCAAAATTTCTTTTGAATTAGAATTTTTTTTTAAATATCAAAATTACCCTTCTTAATTTATATCAGATTTGTTTTAATTATGAATTTACTAAAATATTGCATAAAAATATTTTAAATTGTTCAAATAAATATTTTAATAAAACAAGTATTTTAATTATTTTCATAGTTTTTAATTTTTACAATTAATTTTATTTAGAATTTTATTTACAATCAATTTCATTTGCACGTATTAATTTCTATTCATTGTTGAAACTTCTTGTTAATTAAGGTATGCTTTTTGAAATGAGGAGCTAAGAATAGGCAAACATGAAGTGCATTGTCTAAATGATGATGAAGTAATGATCAGGAAATTCTTTGTCTTAAATATTTGTTGCTAACATGGACAGTTTCATTTCGATAAAGAATTTTTCTTGATTTCTATTAACCTTTAGTATATTGGATAATTTACTTTACTGAATTTTATTTACCAACTGAAATTCTAAGTTCCTTTGTGTAACAGTTGGTGGATAAAATTTGGCAAGTGATAATTTATTCTTTCATTTCATATTTTGTTACTCATTTTGGGCATGTTCTCAAGATTTCTTTTTTCTGTTAAATTTTACGACCTATACAAGTTAGATTAGTAGTCTGATGTCGTTTTATAGTCATAACTAAATTTTGCTTACCATTGAATATTTCAAAAAGAAACTTAATTGTTGTCTAGCATTTTGATAGGATATGTGAATTTCTTTCAAATGTCCCCATCTTGTAGTTTGTTGGTAATTACAATACTTATGACCATGCATACTTTCTTGATCTGAGGTGCTTTTGAGAGACGAACAGCAACAACATTGTCTAATGAATGCAAGAGATGAGACATGTTTGCCCTTCTCACTATAAATCGATACATTCCCTTGAATTTGTTCTTCATTTTTGTAATTTCAGTTTTGTATAGAAGAAAGCATTATTGTACATGTGAAAAAAAGAATTGGTGTTAGAAACTCATGGCATGTAACGCTCCGAAATTAATTTAATGGTATTAGAATGTAAAATGGTGGATTAGTGTGCCATAATGAACGTTTTAAACTTAATTTGATCATTTGGTAAGATTTTGAGTTTAAAGTTATTTCTCTTATTTTAATGATTTCTTATTGTTTTAAAATGTTATTTTGAGTTTTTAAAACAAACAATGTGTTGAATGTCAAATATGTTTTGTTTTACAAAACCGTGGGCGGCACACGATTTTCGCACAGTAAAACCGTCAACTTTTCCCTCTATTTGTTCTCTCTCCTCTCGCTCTCCTTCACTCACTCGCTCACTCTCTCTCTCTCACTCTCCCTCTCACGCTCGTCTCTCTCTCTCTTCCCTCTGCCTCTCTCTTTCTCTCCCATTTTCCCTCAAAATTTTTGAATCAAATCGAGCCCCAAGCTTCGGGTTAGTGGATTGGAGGCTTGGGAACGTGATTGATCAACCAAAAACATGGTTTAAAGCTTCGATTCGAGGTTAGTTTTCAAATTTCAAAACTTTTTTAATTTTTCAATTTTTCTTGCATCTTGAGATTTAAGCTCATTTAAGCTTAGAGAACCTTCTATCTAAGCTAGAAGGACTTAGAATAACTAGAATTTAAGCTTTGTTTGAAGAAAAACGGATTCGATTTAAGATTTTTCATTATTCTCCCTTTTTCTCTATTTTTGGATTTTCTTGGATTTTGTATGCAAATCTTGTTTAAATGAGTTCAAAAGTGTCCTATTATGTTTTTCTATCATCTATGATTGTTTTCCATGTCTGAGAATTGAGAAAAACAGGTTGAAATCAAGATTTAGGTTTTGGGAGACCCAAAACCTATGCTTGAAATTTATGGAAATTTTCTAGATCGATAGGCCGAACTTCTTGTTCGGCAGGCCGGATCCATCCGTTCGGCAGGCCGAACCTGGAAAATGTTCGGTCGACCAGACCTGTGTAGCTCGGCCGATCGAACTGTGCAGCTCGGCCGGCCAAATCGAGGCAGATTTTGTGATTTTCAACCGTTTTCACTGTTTTGAACCCCAATGAAATCCCAACTTTATAAAATAAATTTAAAGATACAGATGGCACACTAGGACATCATGAAAAGGTTTAGCAACGTAAGATATCTTAAATTAGATACTGATAGACCTAGTTTGTATTTAAGGTTGTTCGTGTCCCGAAACCCAGCTGGGCCACTACGGTGGTGTTATTCATATGGTTTGACAAGAAAAAGAAATTGATGATCTTTCTGGTCGACCAATAAACTGTTTTGGGTAAGAATGATTTTATTTAAATTTGTTTATTCAAGTCTTCTCTTAAATAATTTCTTGAATAAGGCTATTTCCTTTTAAATTTTTATTTCTTGAAATATAGTCCTACTGAGCCTTTCGCTCAAGTTTTATTTGTTTTCAAACTTTTCCCCCTCTAGGTGGATTTCCGCTTAGGTTCAGAGAAGATTCTTCGGACAAGACTCAGGAGCAGTAGGGGAATTTAGTGGTTTATTCCTAATATTAAATCAAGACATGTAATATTTTAATTTTCTTTTTATTTGGACTGTGGATGTAATATAATATTGTTAGTACTATGTGTGTGCACAAGATGTGAGTCAATGGGACCCATTCTCGTTCATCCTATTTCTTTGTTATTTTCTTATTATTTGTTTGATACACATATTCGTTTAATTATCAAAACTGCCTGTTTTAAAAAGTTTTAGATTTTTTTTATATTTTCACATTTAATTAAAACCCTTTAAACTCATGTTTTTGATTAAATTCTTGTTTATTTAAATTTAATAATTTGCCACGTCACCACCCGTACTCCGGGCGCGTGACATGGCACGCATGTTGAAAATAGATTACACAGTTATTGGTGATTTAGGAACCCGTTAAATATTGAAATTCAGTTTTGTTGGCATGCTATGACCTCTCATAACCTATGTTCAATTGATTTATCAAATTCGTGTTCTTAGGACTTGTTTGGCACATCGTATTGTATTGTATTACATTGCTTTTTTTTGAATATAATACAATATAATGTAATACAATGTAATACAATACAATAAATACGGTGTGTCAAACATGCCCTAAGTGCAAAAGGAATCAATTGATTGATGATCATTAAACAACTCAGCACATGAGCTACACTTGTACAATTAAAAGGGCATTTTAGTAAATGTAATTAAAAAACTAACATGAACAACAACAACCAATCAAAAACCCTCATATAGCTTGATGGTTCACATTAGCAAAAAGGAAAACAATATTAACATGAATAAGAAATGTTAAAAAACATTGAAAATAAAAAAACCCAAAAATTATCAAAAAAATAAAAAAAAATCCTTCCTCTTTTGTTCCTCATTTGCAGCCCTAGCCCAAATCAAAACCCCAAGCATCATAGACAACTACGTCGTTCCTATCAACCCAATGTTGTCGTTGAACCCAGGCATCGTCGTGTCGCAATTTCTCTCTCTCTTTCTCCCTCTCTCCTCCATCAGGCCTTCTTTCTCTCTATCTAACTTTTGAAACTAGTACTACTCCCCACACTCCTTCTCTCCTGAAAAACCCCTCCACCACCTACAACCTGCTTTCTGGCGCCTCCTCGCCCTAAACCCCCTACTTCGACGAGGTCAACTCTAGACTGCAGTAAGTCCGACCTCTGCGTGACGAACCCATCTCCTCTAACATGAGTTCTAAGTCGTCATCACAAATCCATGGGCTCCCATGTTCCTCAAATCATGGAGTCATCATTGCCTAAAGCATATCATTATCGTTGATTTCTTCCTCTTCTCTCTTTGCAGTTATCTGAGTCCACCACTAATAAAGAGTCTTTAAAGCTTTTCCCTTTTTTTTTTTTCCATCTCACCTCACCACAAAGTGAGGTGACTTTTTTTTTGTTTTGGTTTCTTTTTTGTTTTTTTTGGATATTGCAACAGGCTCGTGAATATTGGCAACGATGAAGGGCGCAACAGACTCGTGAAGATTGGCGGTAGCATGGGGCATAGAGACCCTCGTAATGGTGGCAGTCCTTAGTGGGCTTTTTTTTGTGTTTGTTTATTGTTTTTTTTCCTATAATTTTTTGGGTTTTCAAAAAAATTATTGTTTTTTTTAGTGTTTGGATTTGATTTATTGTTGATAATTTAACTTTAATTGCGATTTTACTTGTATGTAAGCAACTAAGTGATTGGTTTAGGCTTCATTTGATAAACCAAAGCTTTAATTGCTACAGTGTAAAATTTTCACATGCTACAGTATAAAAGCAATCCTTAGCGGAGGAGGAGAAATATCAGATATGAGGGAATTTTCTTCTTTTCTCTCTCTCTCTTTTCTTTAAACTTCTCAAAAGATGGTGATTTTGTATTTTAAACCCAAAACAAAAAAAAGGATTGTTAGACCCTTGATTGGCCCACGTGAAACGTTCAAAATGAACGTTAACCAGCGTGCAGTTTTGGGGCAATTAACCACCCTCAACTGTATATAAATCGTGTGATGGTCATAGTTTAATGTGTGAATTCCGTTTCTTTGATCCCTGGGCATACAAACAATTAAGAAAAATGATTACACCATCAGGATAAGTTTGTGAGTGCTTAGAAAAAGATCCAAAACACAGCATTGAGAAGTACCGCCGGTGTCGGGCCGGAATCGTAGAAAGTAAACGTCAATGGCCAGAGGTAATTCATGATCCAATTGCTTTCGTTGTTCTCACGATTTTATGTTGTTGTAAATGTTAGAAACCACCAACATTTGATATTAGAGCCCAAAAATGCCTCTGCCTTGCTGTTGGAATTGCTTAGTTTACAAAAGTTCACATAAAAATTTCAGTGATTACGGGCTCAACTTAAGAATCTTGAGGTGGATATGTCTGAGTCTTTTCTAGTGCACTACATTCTAAACACCCTTCCAAAGCCATATGGGCCCTTTAAAATTTCTTACAACACACATAAAGATAAATGGTCAATCAATGAACTGCTAACCATGTGTACTCAAGAAGAAGGGCAGCTTATAATGGAAATGGGTGAAACTGCACTGACAACGACCAAAGGAAAGAATCAAAATCAGGACCAGAATCAAGCCAAAGATAAGGGAAAGGTAAAATACCTTCCAAAGCTATCATTAAGAAGAAATCCAAGTGTTTCTTCTATAAAAGGAAGGGACACATGAATAAGGATTATGGCAATTTTCAAAGTTGGCTTGAGAAGAAAAGTAATCCAGTCACATTTGTTTGTTATGAATCTAATATGGTTGATGTTGTTTATGTTAGACATGTATGCCCTAAGGAGTAAAAAATGTAATACGTTTTTGGAGACATTTTTATCAATAAAGAATTTATTCTTTTATATATATACCAAATCTTGTCCTCTTTACGTTCATATTTGTTGAATGTATGATAAGCAAACAGTAGTCTGAGACTGTCAGTCTAAACCTTAAGAATTGGGCATATGATGGGATGATTATGCGAAAGACACGATTCTTAAGGTGATGGTCTAAAACATATGATCCGCAATCGAGGGAATAAAGTTAGGCGCTTTATTCATGTAAAGATTGTTATGTTGTCTATATCTCCTTTTGGGAGATGGTTTATCTTCGCCATCGAAGTTGGACTCCGTGAATAGAAACATTGGCACATTGTCATAGGTGACAATGTGTTGGATCGGGACATAAAGTGAATTGATTTAGATTAATAATTCTGTCTCGGCAAATCAATTCACTTTAGACAGTCATTTGTATTGTATCTTAATCCTGAGATGAATAGTGGGCCCGTTGTCTCGACTTGTGTCTTTTGATGTGCCAAAGCACATCTCAATAGTGGTATGCATACCGGTACGTTGGATGCATGACTCTTGATAGTGTAGACTTGTTATTCATAGATATGGAATCCATAGCTCCTTTTTAGGAGTAATGATATCCTCTTATATGCGTTGTCCTGTAATTGGAAAACTACATAGGTGTAACCGAATGGTATACTACCTTTGGATGGTAAGTTTTCTAATGGTGAGACAATGGAACGTGAGATAAAAGTAATCAGGAAGGTAAGACAGAACTTGTCCTTAAGCCGATTATGGATGATCATTTGGGGATACGATACACTATGATATGTCATGGAGACTTAGCTACACGAGCTTCGTAATTCTGTAAAGTTCGAGAGTGTAGCTCCAAGCTTTTAGTGGAGTAGCGTTGGAGTTGATAATTATGAAATGTATATATGAGATATTAGGTTTCATAATTATCATGAGCTTGAACTTTATAGGTCCATTTTGGTCCCCTTTGCTAGCTCACAAAATCCTATAACGACACGGCGTGCTTTTTCAATAATTGGTGACTTATGTCGGATTTATCAGATTAGTTTAAAAATTTGTAAGAATCAAATAATTCATGTCTGTTTATCGGTTGAATTAATTTTGTGGGAAATTGGTTCAAGATAAACTTGTTGAATTATTGCGATCAGATAATTCTTGTTTGTTTATCGGTTGATTTAATTTTGGATAAATTAGAACAAGATTAACTTGTAGAATTATTGTGAATTGATTTATTTTCTTAGAGATTATCTTGATAAAGTTTGTTTTGATCAGATAACTTCTCTATTGGGTTATTTGAATCAAAACTAAGACTTTATCTTTTAGAATCTTGGGTGGAAAATAAAAGATTCATGGAGATTTTATCTCGGGAGTTTGGCCTGTCGAATGACGTGGTCAGCCTGCTGAACTGGCCTGTTCGGCCTACCGATCAGAATGTTTGGCCTGTCGATCAGCAGGAGATAAGATTACGCGTTTTCACGTGGATCTTATCAGATATTGATCCGAATTTGATTCTGTTTCGAGTTTTTGAGACCTAATCTGATATGGACTAACCCTAGGACCAATAGCTATATAAAGGGAGTGAGTCTAATGATTTACTCAGATCAATAGAGATCAATTTGAGAGATTAAAAGTGATACTCTTCTAGTGAGCATCTAAAAACTCCCTGAGAGCTTTTGTTCACAAATCACGAGCACTAGCTTTGGGTTCTCTCTATTGGTTGGAAGGAGAGTCACCGGTGGAAGAGCTGTACGTGTGAGCCCACACTCACTCCGGTTGTGGATAGAGAATAGCAAAGAAGATCAGTTGGTTGAGGCTCTTCTGGAACGTTACTTCTCTACACAGGTTGCGGAGGTTCTTCGGCACACTGAGGTTAGTAAGATCTGTCTAATTTATACATATAACACGTCAAACTTGTGTTTTGAAAATTACTCTAATGAAAAATTTTTAAAATTCTGCTGCGCACTTTGTTTCCAACAGTTTATAACACATGGTGGGTTGGTTTCGGATCTACAATCCATATTGCAAATACCTTGCAGGTACCTTGTAGAGTATGCGAAACCTAAGGAAGCCAGTGGCAAGTGAACAATGCATTTATTCTGGAAACAAGATGTGTTCACATGTAGAGGCAATTGTAATGTGCAATTTAGTTCTAAGTAGTGGTTTCATTTTAGATTTAGAAAAGACATTTTATGTTTTGAACTTTTCTAGGAACTTAATTTTTGTATCAAGACTTGTACCTTTGGGTTAGTCCTTTACATTTTCAGAAAATTCCTTCAATTTATTTTATAAATCTGATCTTGTTGGGAATGGTATCTTGTCTGATGGTTTTTTCTCAATTAATTTGCAAAATGAATCATCTTATACTACTATGCATGTTCAATCTGGCACTAAACCCTGTGTTATAAATGAGGATTCCTCTATGTTGTGGCATCAGAGATTAGGACATATCTCCATTGAGAGAATCGAAAGGTTAGTAAATGACAGAGTTCTCAATACTTTGGATTTTACTGACTTCGAGACTTATGTGGGTTGCATTAAGGGAAAGCTAACCAACATGTCTAAGAAAGGTGTTAAGAGGAGTTCAGAAATATTAGAGATCATACATTCAGATATTTATAGTCCAGACATGGACTCATATGGTTCAAAATACTTCATCTCTTTCATAGATGATTACTTATGATACATATATCTCTACTTGCTTCATACAAAGGACGAAGCATTGGACGTCTTTAAGATTTTTAAGGCTGAAGTAGAGAAACAATGCGGAAAAGAAATAAAGATCATGAGAACAGATAGAGGTGAAGAATATTATGGTAGATATACTGAGGATGGACAAGCTCAAGGTCCATTTGTGAAGTTTCTTCAAGAGCAAGGGATAGTTGTCCAATACACCATGCCTGGTTCCCCAGATCAGAATGGTGTGGCAGAGAGAAGAAACTGAACATTAATGGACATGGTGCGGAGTATGCAGAGTAACTCCAATCTTCCTAAATCCTTGTGGACTGAAGCTCTTAAGATGGCTGTGTATATATTAAACTGAGCTCCAACTAAGGCTATCCCAAAGACGCCATTTGAGTTATAGAAAGGTTGGAAATAGAGTTTGCGACATATACGTGTTTGGGGATGTCCGTCTGAAGTAAGAGTGTACAACCCACAAAAGAAAAAGCTAGATCTAAGGACCATTAGTGGGTATTTCGTTGGATATGCCGAAAGGTCTAAAGGATATAGATTCTATTGTCCAACTCACAGCACTAGATTTATGGAATCAAGGAACGCCAAGTTTCTTGAGAATGACTTGATTAGTAGGAGCGATCAATTTTGGAACATAGTTTTTGAAAGAGATCATATTGAAGCTTAACCATCTATATCAAGTGATAGGCTGATTATGTTAGACATGTATGCCCTAAGGAGTAAAAATGTAATAAGTTTTTGGAGAAATTTTTATCAATAAAGAATTTATTCATTATTTATATACCAAATCTTGTCCTCTTTATGTTCATATTTGTTGAATGTATGTTAAGCAAACAATAGTTTGAGACTATCAGTCTAAACCTTAAGAATTGGGTATATGATGGACAGATTATGTGAAAGACATGGTTCTTAAAGTGATGGTCTAAATCATAAGATCTGCAATTGACGGAATAAAGTTAGGCATTTTATTCATGTAAAGATTGTTATGTTGTCTATATCCCTATTGGGAGATGGTTTGTCTTGACCATCGGAGGTAGACTCCGTGAATAGAAACATTAGCACATTGTCATAGGTGACGATGTGTTGGATTCGGACATAAAGTAAATTGATTTGGATTAATAATTCTGTCTCGGCAAATCGATTCACTTTAGATAATCATTTGTATTGTATCTTAATCTTGAAATGAATAGTGGGCTTGTTGTCTTGACTTGTGTCTTTTGATGTACTAAAGGGTGACACCCACATCTTAATAGTAGTATGCATGTCAGTACATTGGAGGCATGACTCTTGATAGCGTAGACTTGTTATTCATAGATATAAAATCCATAGCTCATCTTTAGGAGTAATGATATCCTCTTATATGCGTTATATTGTAATTAGAAAACTGAAGCGCTCAACCATTTGGATACATAGGTGCAACCGAATGATATACTGTCTTTGGATGGTAAGTTTTCCGATGGTGAGATACTAGGAATGTAAGATAAAAATAATCGGGAAGGTAAGACAGAATTTGTCCTCAAGCTGATTATGGATAATCATATGAGGATACGATACACTATGATATGTCATGGTGACTTAGCTATACGGGCTTCATAATTCTATGTAGTTCGAGAGTGCAGCTCCAAGCTTTTAGTGGAGTAACATTGGAGTTGATAATTATGAAATGTGTATCTGGGATATTAGGTTTCATAATTATCGAAAGCTTGAACTATATAGGTTCATTTGGTCCACTTTACTAGCTCACAACATCCTGTAACGATACGACGTGCTTTTCCAATAATTGGTAACTTATGTCAGATTTATCAAATTGGTTAAAATTTGGAAGAATCAGATAATTCATGTCTGTTTATCGGTTGCATTAATTTTGTGATAAAATTGATTCAAGATAAACTTGTTAATTATTGGGATCAGATAATTCTTGTCTGTTATCAGTTGATTTAATTTTGGATAAATTAAATCAAGATAAACTTGTACAATTATTGGGAATTCATTTATTTTCCTAGAGATTATCTAGATAAAGTTGTTTTGATCAGATAACTTCTCTATTTGGTTATTTGAATTAAAACTGAGATTTTGTCCTATAGAATCTCGAGTGAAAAATAAAAAATTCGCTGAGTTTTTTTATTCAGTAGTTCGGCCTACCGATCTACGTGTTCAGCCTGCCGATGGAGCTATTCAGCTTGCTGATCATCCTGATCGGCCTACCAATGAGCGAAGGATAAGATCACATGTTTTTACGCAGATCTTATCAGATATTGATTCGAACTTGATTCTGTTTCGAATTTTGAGACCTAATTTGATAAGGACTGACCCTAGACCCAACCACTATAAATAGGGAGTAAGTCTTAAGAGTTACTCAGATCAATTGAGAGATTAAGAGTGATACTCTGCTGGTGAGAATATGAAAACTCCCTGAGAGCTTTTGTTCACAAATCACAAACACTTGCTTTAGGTTCTCTCGATTAGTTGGAAGGAGAGTTACCTGGTGGAAGAGCTGTACGTGTGAGCCCACACTCACTCCGGTCGTGGATAGAGAATAGCAAAGAAGACCAGTTGGTTGAGGCTCTTTTGGAACGTTACTTCTCTTCACGTTTTGCGAGGGTTCTTCGGCAATAAAAGGTTAGTAAGATCTGGTTAATTTATGCATATAGTATGTCAAACTTGTATTTTGGAAAATACTCTGATGAAAAATTTTTAAAATTTGCTGCGTACTATTTTTTCAACAGATTATTGTTCATAACACTCCTATAGTTCAACCGAGTGTTGTGCAACCGATCATTGAAGTTCCACAAACTGCTAATAATAATTTAGAAGATCAAATTGCTCAAGAACCACCGGAAACAGTTGAGCAATAAGTTGAATAACAGATTCCCCAAGAAAATGTTGAGTCAACATTAAGGAGATCTACTAGAGAAAGGAAATCAGCAATTTCTAGCGATTATGTTGTGTATCTACAAGAATCGGACTACAACATTGGAGCTGAAAATGATCCCGAAACGTTTTCACAAGCCATGAGTTACCAAGAATTAGAAGGAAGGGATCGACTACAAGGAGACCTTTTCTCCTGTATCTAAAAAAGATTCTCTCCACATCATCTTGGTACTCGTAGCTCATTTTAACTTAGAGTTGCAACATATGGATGTGAAAACAACATTTCTCAATGGTGAACTAGAGGAAGAGGTTTATATGAAACAACAGAAGGATTCTCTTCTAGTAATAGTGAGCAATTGGTGTGTAAGCTTAAGAAATCCATATGTGGGTTGAAGCAAGCCTCTCGTCAGTGGTATTTAAAATTCCATGGCGTGATCTCTTCATTTGGATTCGTAGAGAACATCATGGATCAATGCATATACCAGAAGGTCAATGGGAGTAAAATTTATTTCCTGGTCCTATATGTGGATGACATTCTACTTGTAACCAATGACAAGAGTATGCTATATAAGGTGACACAATTTCTCTTTAAAACTTTGACATGAAGGATATGGGTGATGCATCCTTTGTTATAGGCATTAAGATACATAAAGACAAATATAAAGGCACTTTGGGTCTGTCTCAAGAGACCTATATCAACAAAGTTTTGGAGAGATTTCGGATGAAGGGTTGTTCATTAAGTATAGCTCCCATTGTAAAAGGTGACAGGTTCAATTTGAATCAATGCCCAAAAAATGACCTTGAAAGAGAACAGATGCGCAACATTCCATATGCTTTACCTGTTGGAAGCCTTATATATGCTTAAATTTGCACAAGACCTGACATTGCATTCGCTGTAGGAATATTGGGCAGATATTTGAGTAATCCAGGATCAGACCACTAGAAAGCTACAAAGAAGGTAATGAGATACCTTCAAGGGACCAAAGACTGCATGCTTATGTGCAGACGGACTGATAATTTGGAAGTCATTGGCTACTCTGACTCTGACTTTGCTGGCTGCATTGATTCACAAAAATCAACTTTCGAATACATTTTAATGTTAGCTGGTGGAGCTGTTTCATGGAGGAGTGCCAAGCAAAATTTGACTGCTACTTCCACTATGGAGGCCGAGTTCGTATTTTGTTTTGAGGCTACCTCGCATGGTGTATGGATCATGAGTTTCATTTATGGGCTTAGGATTGTGGATTCTATCTCTAGGCCAATGAGAATATTTTGTGATAATGATAGTCGAAGCAAACACATCGATATTAAGTATCTAGTCACAAGGGAGCGTATTAAGGATAAAGCAGTGGTCATTGAGCACATAAGCATTGAATTGATGATTGCTGATCCCTTGACTAAAGGCATGCCACCAGTAAAATTTAAGGATCATGTGGATAGAATGAGACTTGGTTCCCTTATGTAATTTGTTGTACTTTGTAATGAAACTCTATATTTATGATATTTTCTCATTTCAACTTCAGTTAAGTGTACGTCTTTATTTATGAGAAATATCACTAAAGTTTAGATCTAGAATAAACATAGGGTTTGTTCATTAAGATACATGGGCAATTCTGAAGAGACAAGATACATTGTAATACATTGAAGATAATACTCGTTATTTAGAGGACATATTGCCATGATTCATGTATTTTGTTTCTTATTATAATAGTTGATGGGATGTATGGGCCAAGTGAGAGAATGTTAGACCCTTGATTGGCCCACATGGTAACCGGCGTACGGTTATTGGGGCAATTAATCACCCTCAACTATATATAAACCGTGTGATGGTCATGGTTTAACGTGTGAATTCTGTTTCTTTGGTTCCTGGCATACAAACAATTAAGCAAAATCATTACACCATTAGAATAAGTTTGTGAGTGTTCAAAAAAAGATCCAAAACACAGCATTGAGAAGTACCGCCGTTGTTGGGCCAGAATCGTAGAAAGTAAACATCAATGGCCGGAGGTAATTCATGATCCAATTGCTTTCCTTGTTTTCGTGATTTTAGGTTGTCGTAAATGTTAGAAACCACCAACAAGGATCTCATGTGCGCCGCAGGCCGGCGACCTTCAATTTGAGGGACGTTGGTTAAAGCAGTCATTTTACACCTAAGATGGGGCCCCAAAAAAAAAAAAAATTGCTGTTTTCGAAATGTTAGGGCTTCCGAGCATTTAATTAATTAATTAATTTATTCTTTGAATGAATGAAAAAGGATTAATTCGGATATCGATAATCCCTAATTTAAACGAGAGAGTCCGAAAGCGTGCTGGTTTATTTTTCTGATTGTGAAGAAGAAGAAAGGCGTTGGTTTGGCAAAAATGGGGGCGAGTAGAAAGCTACAGGGTGAGATTGACAGGGTTCTCAAGAAGGTTCAAGAAGGCGTCGATGTCTTCGACAACATCTGGAACAAGGTTAGCTTTCTCTCCCTTCTCTCTCTTCTCTTCTGTTTGGTTTCTCGGAAAATTAATTTTTCTTTTTCTTTTCGTTGCTTTCTAGGTTTACGATACAGACAATGCTAATCAGAAGGAGAAATTCGAGGCCGATTTGAAGAAGGAGATCAAAAAGCTTCAGCGATATCGCGACCAGATTAAAACTTGGATTCAGTCCAGCGAGATTAAGGACAAGAAGGTTCTCTTTCTATTTTCACTTTTCAATTTGAATTCTATAGAGATTACAGAGTCTGAAACGATGGCGCTGTTTATTTATTTTTATTTTGATCTTCTTCAATTTTCGAAGCATTAGCATATATTATACATATGGCTTCATTGCTAAGTAAATAATCATTAGAAAATAACTCTCTATTCAGTCAGTAAGCAAATAAAAAGAAAACGAGGCATGAATGAATATTTTAGAACGTTCATGTTCAAAATATCCAATATTGTGCTTATTCTTGCATGAAGGGACCAATACTGCTTTACTTTCTTATTTTTATTTGTATTGAATTTATTTTATCATTCTGTTAGGCTGCCGATTATGATTAACAATATAAATAATTGATTTAAAACTATGGATTTTTACTTGAATCGTTTTGAAGATGGCGATTAATCTTTTTTTTTCTTTTTTTTTTGTTTGATATTTGTTGACGTAGGTTAGTGCCTCTTATGAGCAGGCCCTGGTTGATGCTCGCAAGCTTATTGAGCGCGAGATGGAAAGGTTTAAAATATGTGAAAAGGAGACTAAAACAAAGGCATTTTCTAAAGAAGGCTTGGGCCAACAACCAAAAACTGTAAGCACCACTACTATACACTGCGCTAAGTTGTTCCATCTTATATTTTGTATTAAACATCTTGTGTTTTTATTCCAGCCCAAATCCCTGATGATGTAGAAATAATTGAAGGGTGTCATAACCCTGCTCTTTTCAATTACCAAAACCCATAATAAACCTGAAAAAAGATGAATTATTTTCGTGAAAGATTTCTGGGCCCCTAGAAAGTGGGATTTGTGCTTGTGGAATAATCATAAATGACATAGCAGACCTGGAATTTTGTGGACAAGGTAGTTTAATGCCTGATGTTTAGGGTTTAGGAATATTTATTATTGGCTGACCCCCCTTCCCTCTTTTCGTTGATGTTTGGATGGATTTGAGAAAAATATGTACAAAACAATATGTTTTTTTTTTGTTAGCGTCCACTCACATACAAACAAACCATGTACCTTGATACTTGGGCCATGTTTGATAGGAGAGAGAAAAAATAGGAAGGCGAGGGAGTGGTTGATGACATCGGTGGGGGAAAGGAGATGTGGAAAACATTGGTTTTTGTCAATGGGCTTCTTGTTTCGTACAACTTCTGCTTGTGCTTTTAGACAGTAGAAGAAGAGAACTAAAAGTTATAGCTTTTTAGTAAATGTTTAGAACCATATTTTAAACAGGCTTTAATGGATCAAAATGATTTCATTTTTTTTTATAACGGCACAACAATGTTATATTTAAGCTTATAATGTACTATTAGTACTCTGGTACAAGTTTTAAAGTCTATTTCGGAAGTGCTTTTTTGAGAAGTCACATTTGGGCCTGTTTGGTATAGCTTTTGCTTGTGCTTTTAGTTAGTAAAAGAAGAGAAGCAAAAGCTATAGCATGTCAGTAAGTGTTTCAAACTATTTTGTTTTTAAAAAGCTTTAATGGTTCAAAATGGTTTCAATTTTTTTTTAGAAGTTACAAAAATGTTATACTTAAGCTTCTAATGTATTATTGACACTCTAGTAGCAGTTTCAAAGTCTATTTTAGAAGTGTTTTTTTGAGAAGCCACATTTTTGTGGCTTTGATTGGAAGCACTTCTGGAAAGCAAAAATATTTTTGGCAGATCATTCAAACAATTCCAGAAGCAGCTTTTGGACTCAGTAAGCCAAAAGTAGCTTCTAAGAAGTCCTCCCAAACAGGCCCAATATTGATACTTAAAAAGGCTGTTTTAGGAACCTAGGGAACCCAGGCGAGGCATAAGCCTCAATTGAAAAAAGTTTGTGGCTATTGCTTACATGTATGCGCAAAATCATGTGTTGCAGACTCACGGTGCTATCTATGACGTTCCTTTTTATAACCCTCTACTTATTGTGCAAATTTTTTTTTTGTTACAGGATCCAAAAGAGAAGGCTAAGTCAGAGACAAGGGATTGGTTGAACAATGTGGTATGAAACAGTTTTTTTAATCTCCTATTTTATTTGAAAATGTGATGATTCCTGTGCGTCTCATTTTTAGATTTACATTCCTATTATATGGTATAGTTCATGTGATATGTTTAAATAATTATGAATTAATAATTTGGCTTTTGTTATCTGGTAAATTAATTTCCTTGAGCAGGTTGGGGAATTGGAATCTCAGATTGACAACTTTGAAGCTGAGGTTGAGGGGCTATCTGTTAAGAAAGGAAAGACAAGACCACCTAGACTGGTTAGACCAAACTCATAGAAAGTCTTAAACTTATGCATCATTCTGTTTGTGGCAATTGTTTATTTTTGTAATTGTTGTGATTAGCCGAGATTGTGGAGTTAGTTTTTTAGGAAGATTCGGTAGAAAATCTCAAGTGTTTTTAGGATTATTTATTTGAATATTTTAGTTAGAGTAGTTTACTGATTTTGTGGTATTTGGTTTTTTTGCTACTGCTTGTACTAACTATATAATTGTGTATTCTCTGATTTTATATAATAATATACGTGAGAAATGTTTCTCTTCAACCCTAATTTATGACATGGTATCAGTGCCTTAGGATTATCTTTTCTTGGAAATTTCTTTTTTTGATTTTTTGGTCTTCCAAATTCGTGAGTTCCCTTTTTTCTCTTCCACCCAATCATGTCGTCCTCAACCGAAACTAGCCCTGCCTCAGACAATCAAGTTTCTGAGAGTTCTGTTGCAGTTTTGACGGGGGATTTGCAGAATATACAAGCTGCCTACCGATTGAATGGGAAGAATTACTTGAAGTGGTTTCAAATGGTTAGGACGTTTTTGAAGGGAGGAGGTAAACTGAGTCACCTGTTGGGTACCGGACCTAAGGAAGGGGATCCGTAGTTTGATGCTTGGGATGAACAAGATTCCATGGTAATGTCATGGCTGTGGAACTCTATGCTCCCTGAAATCAGTGACACTTGCATGTTTCTCAGCACTGCCAAGGAGATTTGGGATGCCGTCAAACAAACGTACTCCAAAGTTCATGATGCCGCACAAATTTACAAAATTAAGATGAAACTTTCAGCAACAAAGCAAGGAACGCTTTCGGTCACAGAGTATTCTAGCCGTTTACAGGGATTATGGTAGGAAATGGATCACTACCAATGCATACAAATGCGCTGTAGTGATGATGCAGCAATCCTTAAGCGATTTGTTGAAAAGGAGTGCATTTACGATTTTCTTGCAGGTCTCAATGTAGAGTTTGACGTGGTAAGGGTGCAGATTTTAGGAAAGGAGGATCTGCCATCCTTGAATGAGACAATTGCTATCATCCGTGCAGAGGAAGGACGGAGAGAAGTGATGCTTGAGCCTCATATTGAAGACGGTTTAGCCTTGGCAACAAAAACCACGAGAATGAGAGTGCAAGGTTTGGTACACTGTCCTGAAGGAGCCAACACGAAGGCCGATTCCGTGAAGCCACTTAATAAAGACTCAATGTTCTGTACCTACTGCAAGAAACACCGCCACACGAGAAAAGTGCTAGAAACTCCATGGCCGACCTCCAATGGCTAAAAGGAATGCAGCTGATCAACAGATAAGCGAGTGGGGACAAGCACATTTGGCCAGCAGTGATGAAACCTCACTGAACTTAGTTACCGAGCTTAATAAGGAGGATATTGAGAAGTTGAAGGCATTTTTGGGATCCCTTGACAAAGCACCAGCCGGTTCATCTGTAGGTACATGCTCTCTGGTTTTTTTAGGTATTTCATCCTCTTCTTGTGTTGCTAATTTCTTGGATGCCATTTCCCAAAACATGTGGATAATAGATTCAGGAGCCACATACTATATGACATGTTCCTCTAAATCCTTTACCTCATACACATCTTGTTCTGGCCATAAAAAAATTACCATAGCCGATGGGTCAGTAACCACCGTTGCAGGTCAAGGGGATGTTTATGTCAACCAATATATCACCCTTAAAAATGTCCTTCATGTTCCTAAATTGTTTACTAATCTTCTTTCAATCCTAAAACTCACCAAAGATTCCAATTGCAGTGTCCTTTTTTCCTTCTCATTGTGTATTTCAGGAGCAGGGCACGAAGAGGACGATTGGACGTGCTAGTGAGAGAGACGGCCTCTATTACTTGGATGAACAAGGTGGACGAACAAGAGTTGAGCAATCCTTTTCTACATCATTCCTTTCTGAGTCTGTTATTTCCAACAAAGACAAAATTTGGCTCTATCATCGTCGTTTAGGTCATCCGTCATTTAGTGTCCTTAAGTTTATCTTTCCGTCATTGTTCAAAGGGTCTGTCCCCCATGAATTTCATTGTAATGATTGTGAATTTGCTAAGCACAAACGTGCTTCTTTTCCAACAAGTAATACAAAGAGTTTTGTTCCTTTCACTCTCATCCTTAGTGACATTTGGGGGCCCTCTATGACTCCAAACATTTCTGGTGCAAAATGGTTTGTGACATTTATTGATGATTGTACCCGCATAACGTGGATATATCTTATGAAAAACAAATCTGATGTTAGCATAATTTTCCCTAATTTCTACAACATGGTCAAAAATCAGTTCGATGTGGGCATTAAAAGATTTCGTTCTGATAATGCAAGGGACTATTTTAATCAATATCTCTCCCCATTTTTTCAAAAACAAGGGATCATTCACGAGTCTTCTTGTATTAGCACACCTCAGCAAAATGGTGTTGTTGAACGAAAAAATGGCCATATCCTTGATATCACTAGAGCTCTCCTATTTCACAAAAAGGTCCCAAAACAGTATTGGGGAGAGGCAGTCTTAATTGCAACCCATCTCATAAATAGACTTCCTACAAAGGTTCTTGATTACAAAAGTCCAATGGAGATCCTTACAAAATTCTTTCCACATTTTAATCCATCTAATAATCTTATTCCTAGAATCTTTGGTAGTGTAGTCTTTGTCCATGTTCACTCTCAAAATCGGGGTAAACTTGATCCGCGTGCTATTAAGTGTGTTTTGATCTGATACTCTTCCACACAAAAAGGGTATACATGTTATCATCCACCTTCGCGTAAATTCTCTCTGCCAATGTCATCTTTTTTGAAAACGAGTCATATTTCCATGATACCTATCTTCAGGGGGAGAGATTAGATGAAGATAGAAATAGACTTGTTCTTCCTCGATTTTCCTGGTCAGCCCGAGCTTGTTCCCATTGCAGGTGCAGGTTAGTCCATACCACCCACTGCAGGTCAGTCCGTACCATCCATTGCTAATTAGTCCGTTCCACCCCCTGAGTTCTTTGGTCAACCCGAGTCCACTGGTCAGCCTGTTGAGTCACCATCTGTTCAGGGTGTTGAATTTTTGCCTAATTCGGCTTCCACTGCTCAATCTGAGTCCATTATAGAGTCACAAGGAATGATGAAGGAGAAAGGAAATCAAGATACTACTGTTCGACCACTGCAAGTCTATTCCAGGAAGAAAGTACCAGTCTCTCAAACTGTGCAAGTTCAATCCCCAAATCAAGCCACTGTTCAATTACCCGAGCCAACCTTTAGGCCAGCCGGAACTACACCCCACCAAAGTGAACCAATTCCTGAACCTGAAGAGCAAAGTGACAAAGACCTACCAATTGCTCTAAGGAAAAACACACGAACATGCACAAAATATCCTCTGTACCTTTTTATGTGCTATAAAAATTTGTCCCAAAACCATAGAGCCGTCCTTAGCAACCTACATACAATTCCAATTCCAAGAAATGTATCCGAGGCATTAGGACACAAGGAGTGGGAGAATGCCATGAAACTAGAGATGGAAGCTTTGGAGAAAAACAAGACATGGGAGATGGTCAGTATGCCGAAAGGAAAGAAGTTGGTGTGTTTTAGATGGGTGTTTACCATAAAGTACAACTCCGATGGCTCCTTGGAGAGATATAAGGCAAGGTTGGTGGCCAAAGGGTACACTCAAACCTATGGCATAGATTACCTTGAGACATTTGCTCCAGTGGCGAAAATGAATACAGTATGGGTCCTCCTATCAGTAGCTGCTAATTTTGGATGGAGTTTACAACAATTTGATGTGAAAAATGCATTCTTGCATGGAGACCTTGAAGAAGAGATCTATATGGAAATCCCTCCGGGATTTGAGTCGAAGAAAGGATTGGTGTGCAGACTTAAAAAGGCCCTATATGGACTAAAGTAGTCACCGAGAGCCTGGTTTGGAAGATTTACTAAGGCAATGATTGCCTTGGGCTATAAGTAGAGCCAAGGAGACCACACTTTGTTTGTGAAGCACTCAACGTCAGGGGGAGTAACTGCATTGTTGGTGTATGTTGATGATATGATAGTAACCGGCAATGATGCAGAAGGTATACAGAATTTGAAGAAATGCCTTGAGAGGGAGTTTGAAATCAAAGAGCTTGGGAAGTTAAAGTATTTTTTGGGTATTGAAGTGGCTCACTCAAAACAGGGAATTTTTATTTCACAACAGAAATATGTCCTCGATTTGTTGAAGGAGACTGGCAAACTAGGGTGTAAACCGGTGGAGACATCCATAGAATTTAACCACGGATTGTGTGATGCCCCAGAAGATGCCATGGTAGATAAAGCTTCTTATCAAAGACTTGTGGGAAAATTGATCTATTTGGCACATGCGAGACCTGATATTGCCTTTGCAGTTAGTGTAGTTAGCCAGTTTATGCACAATCCTAAAGAAGTACATCTCAAGGCTGTGCATAGGATTCTTCAATACTTAAAGGGCAGCCCCGGAAGAGGAATTTTGTTTAAAAAGGGGGTAGGGATGACACTAGAAGCCTACACAGATGCAGATTATGCAGGATCACTAATTGATAGGTGATCAACTTCAGGCTATTGCACTATTCTGGGAGGTAACCCTGTGAGTGGAGAAGCAAGAAGCAAAGTGTAGTGGCAAGATCGAGTGCGGAGTCAGAGTTCAGGTCAATGGCATTAGGAGTGTGTGAATTATTGTGGCTAAAGATAATCTTAGATGATCTACGGATAAAATGGGAAGGTCCAATGAGGCTATATTGTGACAACGAGTCAGCTATTAGTATTGCTCACAATCCAGTGCAGCATGATCAAACAAAGCATATTGAAGTTGATAGACACTTCATAAAGGAGAAGTTGGATAGCGGGCTGATTTGTACTCCTTTTGTCTGGTCTAAAGATCAACTAGCTGATGTTCTTACAAAAGGATTACCAAGTGCAGCCTTTCAAGACTTAGTTAACAAGCTTGGGATGGAAGACATCCATTCACCAACTTGAGGGGGAGTGTTGTGATTAGCCGAGATTATGGAGTTAGTTTTTTAGGAAGATTCGGTAGAAAATCTCAAGTGTTTTTAGGATTATTTATTTGAATATTTTAGTTAGAGTAGTTTCCTAATTTTGTGGGATTTGGTTTTTTTGCTACTGCTTGTACCAACTATATAAGTGTGTGTATTCTTTGATTTTATATAATAATATAAGTGAGAAAAATGTTTCTCTTCAACCCTAATTTATGACAGTAACCTTTTTTTCCTCCTTGGGGTTATGGCAGGTGCACTTGGAGACATCCATTGCTAGACATAAGGCGCATATAATGAAGTTAGAACTAATCTTGAGGCTTTTGGATAATGATGGATTGAGTCCTGAGCAGGTCAATGATGTTAAAGACTTCTTGGATGACTATGTTGAACGTAACCAGGTTTGTTGGTGATTGTTAAACTTGATCTGCATTCTGAAAGGCTATCAAAGAAAACATGTAATGTGATGGTCTATGTCTCTAGTCCCTCATCCATCGATGTTTTGGTTTAACATATATTTTTTGGCAGGTGGTTTTTAGTTCATTTTCTCACATGCACTGGGATTCTGATATTCTATTATTAAAATTTCCTTTCAGGAGGATTTTGACGAGTTTAGTGATGTTGATGAGCTTTACAGTTCATTACCATTGGACAAGGTGGAGGCCCTTGAAGATCTTGTTTCAATTGGCCCTCCTGGTCTTGTTAAGGTAAAACTTTCTGCCAGAGTTTGTGTAAGGTTTTCTTTGGAAGTTGAGAATTAATGTAGCAAAAGTATGAAATTTTGTGTCCTTTATGGCCTACTTGGTTGATCTTTTTTTGAGTGCAATCTGTAGCTTCATTGAAATGCCCACTTAAGTAATTTATTTATGGGAAAATTATTTGATGCTAGTGGGGTTGGTGTTTTACTATGTAGAATGGACCCTTGTTATTCATGCATCTTTTAAGCATTCCATTAGCTTATCCATCTTTACAAGGTATCTCTTCATTCAACTATTTCTTAATTAGTTGACTTGAGGTGACACATTTGATAGCCATATCTTTTAGGCTTATACTTGAGCACCATATTTGTAAATGCATTGACATTTGTTTATATTAGTATGCGCACAACAAATCCATATGGTGAACTAATTTGATCGCATTGTTTTGGCAGGGTGCACCAATCCTTGGCTTGAAGACTTCTGTAGCAGCATCAGCAACTCAAATGCCCGTACGTTTTCCAGCGTTTCTTATATTATAATATTAAGCTTAAATCATGTTATAGTATTTCGTAGAATGATGAAGCTTTCAATTTATAAGGACATAGTTGGAAGCATTTGAAGGCGTTGCTTCGTGGTGGTTTTTTCTTGTCATTTAGTCATACCTTGAAGAACTGTAGAGAAACTATTTGTTTTGGTCATGGTTTTCCAACTTCGTTTCTGTGACTTTAGTTGTCTCACTTGATAATTTTGTAAATAACTATGTAATTGTTAATGTATATATTTGTTTATTTTTGCCAGACTGCAGAAACATCAATTCACCAACACAGTAGTTCTGTCCGAGAACCGGTTGAAGATGCAACTTCCCAAGACATTCCCGAGACAGTTGCTAGAACTCCACCTTCCAAAAGTAGTGTAGTGGGTTCTTCAACTGCAACTACTCCAGCTGTGAGTCATGCAATGTCTGCACCCGTGAATATTCCATCTCATAATTTCTCTGCTGTCCCTACCGCTTCTGCAATCCTGTCAAGTTCAAATTCTGTGCATGTCACCGAGAGTCCTGGAGTGACTAATGCTTCATCTCCTGTTAATCTTTCTACTTCAGTAAAGGAAGAAGAATCAGGAAGCTTTCCTGGTCGTAGATTATCTCCATCTTTTGCTGATGCTGGACTTGGAAGAGGCATTGGTAGAGGTGGAATCTCGAGTCAACCATCATCTAGTGTCCCACTTGGTTCCAGTAATGTAGTACCTGGCAGTACTGGCCTTGGCGTTGTCCCCTTGGCATCTGACATGGCAAAGAGAAACATTTTGGGAGCAGATGAGAGACTTGGGAGTAGCAGCATGGTGCAGTCTCTTGTATCGCCTCTAAGTAATAAGATGATCTTGCCTCAAGCTACTAAGGGTAACAATGGAACCGGGCTTGATTCTAGTAATGTTAGTGAGGCTACTGCTTTAAGTGGACGAGTTTTTTCCCCTTCCATGGTCTCTAGCATGCCCTGGAGACCGGGAAGTGAAACGGTATGTTACTCTAAATAGTTACCTCCCCAATTTTTTTGACTCAATCTTGATGTGCCAATGTATTTGACACTTGAATTAATCTGTTTATAACATTTTCTGATGTTAGAATTAAATGATTTTTGGATATTAGAAGCTTTTGATAATTTTCACCATCATGTTTCGCTACCATACTGCGTTTTTTGCTCTTTCCAATATTTTATTACTATTACTATTGTTGTTGTTGTACGTCTTGTAAGTTTGCATTGGGCTTTATAATTGCGTTCATCTTCAATTTTTCCCCAAACTACTTCAGCAATGTACTTAATTTTGTTCTTTGTTTTTGTTGTCGTTTTTGTTTCTCCCCCTTCTTGTGTAATAAGATGTATAGTAAACTGGTTATGTTCAATAACTCTAAGGTTGGTCAATTCATTATTTTACTCAGAACATCTAATTATTTAAATAAGATAAGAAAACCATTCTATGTCGATGACCAACAATCTAGAATGCTGAATGTGGTTAGCCTACTTTATGAGCTTTTTACAAGTAGTATTTGCTCAGCAGGTTAGGGGTTCATTTGTTAAGGAAGGTGGTTGCTTCAGAAATCATCTAGCATCTCTTGTGTTCGTTTATTTATCTTGACTAAAAAGTGTGGTTTGTTGTGCTTCTGTCAATAAATATTACCCAGTCACCAAAGTAGTAGGTTGATGGGACCAATATGGTATGCTTTTCAATTGATAAAGTTCTTTCCTTTTCACGGGCAGTTTCGTGGGAGAACTGAAATAGAACCTGATCAGAGGGAGAAATTTTTGCAGCGGCTACAGCAAGTGCAGCACAATAACCTTCTTGGTCATAAACAGTTTTCTGCACAGCAGCAAAATCCACTATTTCAACAGGTTCTTTTCTTGTTTTTGTCATGTTTAGTCTATCCAAGATCTTCAGAAATTCTTGTAATGGCACGAAAAGCAACATTTGTCTTTCATTTGTGGGCCTCAGATTTAGTCACTTTGATTTGTTGACATCCAAAGAATCTTGGCAGTTTAATTCTCAAAATGCTTCCATCTCTCAAACTGGCCTTGGACTTGGAGTCCAGACGTCAAGTCTTGGTACTGTTTCTTCTTCCACCTTGCAACCGCAGACAAGCTCTGTACATCAACTTTCTAATCAACCGGCGTTGATTTCAAGTGAGGCAAAAGAATCTGGTACTTTCATACACTTTTTATGAGTGGCTATTTATTTTTCCCTTTTGCTTTTAAAGAAAAAAAGATTCCCTGCTATTAGGATGTTATTACTATTATTTATTTATATATTTATTTTAATTGGTCTTTCTCTATCTCTTTTCTATGGGATGGGAGAGGAGGTTGATTTGGCAAGGGGATTATTCATAATGTGTCAAAAATATTGATGGGTTCTGCAAATTAAATATTAAGAACAAGTTTTACTTTTTTCTTTTTGTTTCATCTTATAACATTTTTTGGTTCAGTTGTAAACGGCCTTCTGTTTTATTCTTTGAATTTGATTTTCCCAAGTTAGTGGTCTAAAATTGGACAATTTGAGGCTCACCTTGAGGCGCTTAAAAAACACCTTGAGGCTTGAGCTTTAGGCTGTTGGGAAGAGGCTTGCCTTCAAACTGCCCGAGGCTTACGCCTTGCCTTATGAAGGCCTGATTGCTCAATTTAAAACCCCAGGCGTTTGCTCAATGAGTGTTAATGCACTGAGCACCACGAGGGTGTCTGATTTAGATTTGCATGATGTAACAAGAAGTGAATATTTGGCCGTGTATGTTGCAGAAGTCGGCCATGCAAAAGTCAACGAGCAGCAGCAACAGAATGTACCTGATGATTCAGCTGCTGACTCTACAACTGCTTCTGGGCTCGGAAAGATTCCCGTGAATGAGGATGACTTGAAGGCTCCATATGCAATTGATTCTCCAGTATGATTATTTCATTACCTTTCTTATCAGACTATGATTTTTCTTTTTGCTGAGGTGATCTCTATTTCTGCTGGATTGTGCAGTTCGATTATCAGCTGTAATAAGTAAAACAAAAATTTAACATTCCTAATAGAGGTGGGTAAGTTTTTTTGCTTCCGTGTACAAACTATGGATTATATGAGTTCAATAATGGCTGAAAACAAAAGGCCCAAGGAAATGACAAACTAGTCATGTGGAACCAGAGGTGAAATGAGAGAGATTAGGGATATGAGGGCCTGAGAAGAAATACTCTTGTAAACTTAGGGCTGGAAGTGGGAAGGGTTTCAACTGAGGATACAAGTCTTGTTTTCTCAAAGACCGTTACTATCTTTTTTATTTTTCTTTAGTTATATTAGGTTGCTCTTCTTTTTCTTTTTCTTGTTCTTTTATTATGGTTTTAGTTTGTAGGTTTGTTAGACACCTTTCTGTCTTTTTAATTTTTTATTAAATTAAATTTTTGCTCATTAAAATAATTGTAAGACTACTAGAAGGTAGAAGCCGAACTAGATAATTATCATAAACTATAACAGGTAAAGCATATAACAATGCACAGGAGGATGAAAACTATAGAATAGGAGGTCAACAATCCTCTCGAAACTTGTAACGGTTGTGAAAATGGTAGTCCAAAGGTTGCCTCTATAGCCAGCACCAAAGGCTGCAAATTTCCCCATTATCATGGAGACTGTGGAAGGGATTACCAAGTGAAGCTATAAGCGTGCATCAACTGCAGCCACAACCCACAAACTCAGAGTGAAAGAAACAAAAAGAAAAAGAAAAAGAAAAAGAAAGGAAAAACAGATCTGCTTTGATTGTGCTCGTACAAATAACACACCAGTTAGGAGATGAGATTATTTTGCTCCTGGAACATATGCATAGGTCTTATCCTCGTTGTTGGGGTTTTATTCTTCTTTGTAGTGGTTGTGATTCCTTTTAAGTTGTTGGAGAAAGTGTTATGCTATGATATTGAGAAAGGTGGTTTATCAATTTTGCAATTAATGATCATGTGTCTTGGTCTTTTGCAGGCCGGAGTTTCAAGTTCATTAACAGAGCTAGCTCAAGTATCAAGAGATACGGATCTCTCTCCGGGGCAACCTTTGCAGTCCAATCAATCTTCTGGAAGCCTCGGTGTTATTGGTCGAAGAAGTGTTTCCGACCTGGGTGCCATTGGTGACAATATTACAACGTCAACTGTGAACTCTGGGGGGATGCATGATCAATTGTACAATTTGCAGATGCTCGACGCTGCTTATTACAAGCTTCCACAACCCAAAGACTCCGAACGCGCGAGGAACTATACACCAGTATGGATGCTAGATTATATTTTTCAGTTTTATCCCTTGTTTATCGTGTGTATGACTTACATTGTTTTTCCTTTCTGCAGAGGCATCCTGCAATGACTCTTCCTAGCTACCCGCAAGTACAAGCACCATTTGTTAACAATCCAGCATTTTGGGAACGACTAGGTCTCGACAATCAAAGCACTGATACACTCTTCTTTGCCTTTTATCAGCAGCAGGTACCAAACTTTATTGATGATTAGTATGATGCAGATTAGGATATGCTTTATCTTAAATATTAGTTTTGAATTAATATTGCACTTTTATCTCTTGGGGTAATTTAGGTTGGGTTGAAATTTATCTTATTATTAGGTGGAGTTTATCTTATTATTATTTGTTATCCATCTATACGTAGGCCTAGTGATTATATTTCCAACTCTGACTTCACTGATGAATGAGTATTGCGATTTCAAATTCCCTCGTGTTCTTGGTCTCTAGAATTCTCTCGTGTGCTCTCTTGGTCTCTCTAATGTCTATCAGTCTGTTTATCTATCTCGGTTCTCTCTCTTCTCTCTTGGATTTTCATCATTTCCATTACTGGTCCTTTAAGCATGTCCTTATATTGTGTTCACGGTTTTCTTGATAAATTTTCAGAACACGTATCAACAATATTTGGCTGCCAAAGAGCTGAAGAAGCAGTCTTGGAGATACCACAGAAAATATAACACTTGGTTTCAGCGACATGAGGAGCCGAAAGTTGCCACTGATGAATATGAACAGGGGACATACGTTTACTTTGATTTCCATGTCGCCACTGATGATTTAGGAGTAGGGAAAGGCCAAGGATGGTATGGGTACATTGATTTTTGTGCTCATTGTTTATATTATTTGTGCATGTTTACATATGGGTTTTTTACACTAGTGCAATGTGCACCCATGGTTTGGCAACTTGGACACCCCAAACTTTCAATTTGGCAACTAGGATTCTAAATTTTAAACCATTGTACTTGCCAATGATTTGTAAAATTTAGGATATTAAATGCCTAGATAAAAAATTTTTTGGTCCTTGCAAATAATGAAAAGTTCAGGGTGCACCAGTGCAACCCTTTACAAAGCATGCATATTCTTAATAGTCGTCAATTTTTTTTACCTGTTTGCTAGTAGTACTTGTTTTGGATTAAAATTACATATTATCTTAGTCTATTTGGATTTTTTTGTACAGGTGTCAGCGGATCAAGACTGAGTTTACGTTCGAGTATAATTATCTTGAAGATGAACTTATTGTATAGATGTAGGACGGTTTGAATCCTATTAGATTTTATCAAGGTTGCTTTCTATTTCCATTTGGATTTATTTTTTATTGTCAGATTCAGAATAAGATTTTAGTGTTTAGCTTATTTTCTACTTAGACTAGGATTCCAAAATAGGCCAGAATTACCAGCCTATAGGTAAGGCGTAAGAATGTTATTCAATTCAAAATTCCTGCCCTAACTTTTTTGAAAGTCTAAAATTCGTATTTTCTTCAATTCCGCTGCTCTAAAAGGTGTGTGGGGGTGCGACCACATCAATTACGTCATTCTACATGATCTCTCCAGTCTTCTTTGTTTTTCAACATTCGTGGGCATTTTGTTGTTTTGGCACCTTTTCCTCACCTCAAATGAAGGGGAACGCGTAAGAGAAAATTCAGTTTTCGATTTATAGGGCAAAAGACGCATAACATTTTGATGGTATAGAAATTGTTCTCTGCCTGTTGTTCCACTTGTCACCAACGGGTTATCACTCAAGTTTAGGGGATTAGCGATGAATAAAATGTTGCCATGTAAATTGCTGGAAAAGTGGACGTTTTTCTTGTGTGCTGAAACCTTTGTGCTTTGACTAAAACCTGCTGGAAGCTGTATTGTTGCATGCCCGGGATTTGTGATGTTTGATATGAAAGTTCTTTGAGAAATTGCATCAAATATAATATTTTAGAAACTAATGGTAAAATAAAACAAAGGTTTTGAAAAAGTGTAGTGTATAACATATTTAAGCAATTCAGTATTTTAAATAATTTAAAAATCCAAAAATATTCCCAATGATGAATTTGGTGCCTTTGTTTTTCTTCCCATTCTTTCCTTTCTTTTCCTTCTACTCTTTCTTTCCCTGTTTCTCTCTCATCTCCGTCCCCTCAACGGCTCCCTCTTGTTACATCCCGTCCATCATGAGCTAGAGCAGTGGGTTCAACGCACTGGCCCTGGCATACCTTGTCGCCAAGTATAGAGCTATCAAGCCCCCAACTCGATCGTGTCGGCCTCAATGAGTATTGTAATGCACGACTGAGGGAGTCCACAGTGTTGATGTTTCGACAGTTATCAGTGTCAATGAGAGCTCAGAGGGCATCGGCGGCGTCATCGCATGAATGGTGGAGCTAGGGTAGACGAATCTGTCATGCACAACTTGGTGGAGCTAGTTAACTTTTCTTATATCATCTTTTTTAAATACTTTGTAATCTGTACCAATTCATTTATCATAGTGAAGAACAGTGGATGTAGCTCTCAATATAGAGTGAATCACTATAAATTTTGTGTGTGGTATCATTTATTTTGGCAGTATCATTTGAGTACTTACAGCTTTGATTTAAATTATCTTGTAATTATTTTGATCTTGTTCTTGAAAGCTAAACAGATCCTAACAACTGTGATTAAAAGGCCCAAACTCATGGATAGTAAATATCAAATTGAATACTAATATGTTTATATTTAATTAGAGATCCAACGTCTACATTTTGGCCCCCATCGTGTGGCCTTCAGATCACCAACTCAAAGATTTTGAAAGCTTTAGCATCGAATATGACAGATAGCAAAGACCACCAGAATATGCATGATGAGCAGGATGAAGAAAGACAGACTGTGTCCCGAGGCAAAGAGCAGATTGAGGTCTTTGCTGTGGAAGTTCAAACATTGAAGAAGCTGCTTCATGAATGGGCAACGTTGTTCCTAGGAGCGCGACTGGTAACTCGACCAACTCAGCAGCGAGAACAATGCCCTCAGGAGCCAGATCAGTTATCATAACTCCCAGCGTTCAGCTTCCTCGTACTATTACCTTTATTTTGGGTATTTGACATTTCGGACGACGACAACCATGTAATGGCAATACCAGACACCACCTCCAACTAGGCAACAACCTTCCTATAGGCCTATTGGAAGGATGCAAACACTGTACAACCCCAACACTTGTAGCGGCAATTACGACCACGGCAACTACAACGGCACCAATGTTGACTGCAGCCACTGTTGCTACAACCGCTATGCATGGCGTAAGTAGAGAAAATCCATAAGCATCCTAACAGTTGAACGAAGAGCTCGAGCAGACAACGCAGGCAGAATCTGTTTCGAGCTTAGCCTCGTTAACTGTAGAGGCCGTCCGACAGATGATGCAAGATATGCTCATCTAGAATACCAGGCTGGTCGAGGAGAAGATCGACCAAAAAGAAACTAATGCTACAAGCAAGACCCCAGCACTCGATGACATCTTGAAGAATATATGTGAGACCCCTTTTACGAGGAGGATTACTTCTGTCGTTCCTCCAAAATACGAGAACCTATTGTTCGCACGATTTGATGGAACCACAAACCCAAAAGATCACCTCCTCCAGTATAAGAATGTTGTCAGCGCAACAAACATTCCAGATTCAATACTGGACAAGATGATGTGTAAGCTGTTCGTGTAAAGTTTGAGAGGATCTGCCCTCTGATGGTTAAGAAACTTGCCTGCTGGAACAATTAATACCTTCAAGGAGTTGGTGTATTCTTTTGTCAAATCCTACTCTGTGTACATCAAAACGGGAAAATAGACCTAAGATCTCTAGCCAGTGATTCAAAGCCCAAGAGTGTCATTATGAGCTTACATTAAAAGTTTTAGCAAAGTTATTTTGGAGATCTCGGGTTTGGAAGATGGAATGGCCTCAGAGGCTTTGAAGAAAGGACTATTGCATAAGTCCTCATTCAAAAACAACATCTGCTTAGAATACCCATAAATAATCAAGGAGGCCCTGCATAGAGCCAAGGGGCGGATTGACCTTGAAGAGGAAAATGAGCGTTGCGAACGAGAACTTGCGAGGAACAGGCACCATAATAGAAGAGTAGAAAGACAACCAAAGACATGACCAGAACAAAGAGGATGAACAAGAACACCACCAAGTAGAGAATGGAGGAAGAAAGAACAAAAACCATAAGGGGGAGCAAGCCATTTTCGCCACCAAAATATGCCTTGAACATATCCCCGACTGAGTCGATTGCCTAGTTGGAAGGAAACGATTATGTCAGGTGGCTGAATAAAATGGCCTTGAGCCAATCTTATTACTAGACGAAGTATTGTGAATTCCACCAGGACACCAGACATCTGATGATCGATTGCAAGTCCTTGCGAACTTAGATAGTAGAATTGCTAAAGAAATGGCACTTGAGAGAGTATCAATGAGGAAGACAGACATACAGGCTAGACTGCGAGCAAAGTAGGCTGAAGAGCGGGCAAGCTCAAGAGAAAACTCCACCACCACCACCTCTCAGAAAGTAATCAGCGTCATTTGTGGGGGCTCAGTTTATAGTGGAGACTCTGCTAACCAGATAAAAGCCCATTAGAGAAGAGCTAATCAGGCGACTACAAGTTCGATGGTAAAAGAGTTTGGTGAGCACACCATTTCGTTTCGCAGCGATAATGCATAAAGGTTTGACAAACCACATGACAACACTTTGGTAATCAAGCTCAACGTCAAAAATTAAAAAATTGGAAGGATACTCGTTGATAACGAGAGTTTAGTAGACATTCTGTTTCTCTCGACATTGAGAGAAATGGTCACCAAGGAGAAGGAAATAGAAAAATCTACCACCACATTGGTGGGACTCAATGGAGGGGCCACCACAAAGTTGAAAAGAATCAAATTGCCGGTCTACGTTGTACAAGAGAATGAGATGACAAATTTTCTCATCATAGATTGCCCCTCCAAGTACAACATGATCCTTGGGTGAGCATAGATACATTCGATGAAAGTACTCCCATCCACTTACCACTAGTGAATCCGATTCCTGATGAAGTGCACAATAAAAGAAATCCTGGGAAGCCAATGAGCTACCAGAAGCTACTATCTAATGGCATTGAGGCAAAAGAAGTTAGCCTTATAGCAACTACAAACGAGCCCATCAAGTGGGTCGAGTATTAAAGAGCCAGGGGACCTAGAGCTTTGAACAATTGGATGAAGTGCAGATAGACTCAAAAACAAGTGCCAGATAATAAATATTGGCTCGTAGCTCGATCTAGAGGTAAAATCTACTATAGTTGATTTCTTAAAGGCTAATAAAGACTACTTTGCATAGTATCATGTAGATATGCCTAGGATCGACCTGAGTATGTTTTCCCACTAGCTTAATGTTGATCCAAATCATCAGCCCGTGCGGCATAAAAGAAGGTGACTAGGGATCGAGCAAAATAATATAGTGAAGGAGGAAGTCAGGCGTTTATTTAAAGCAGGGTTTATTTGGTTAGTTCAATACCTAGATTGGCTTGTGAACATAATGATAGTGAGGAAGAAAAATGAGAAGTGGTGAATGCGTGTAGACTTTACAAACTTGATAAAGCCTACCCAAAAGATAGCTATCCATTATCTCACATCAACCACCTCATCGATGCAACCACTGGCCACAAAGTCCTAAGTTTTCTTGATACATTCTCTAGCTATAATCAGATTCTGTTGCATCCTAAAGATCAAGAGAAGACTGCCTTCATCATTGAACACAGATTTTTTTAGTTTCGAGGTCATGCTGTTTGGATTAAGAACGTTGAAGCAACCTATCAAAGACTTGTCAACATGATGTTATAGCAACAAATTGGTAAGAATATGGAAGTTTACATTAATGATATGCTGGTAAAATCTTCGCAGGCTCATCTTCATGTGTAGTATTTACAAGAATGCTTTGATGTGTTAAGGAAGTACAACATAAAGTTAAACCCAAAGAAGTGTACTTTTGGGGTCATCAGCAGAATGTTCCTTGGATATCTTGTAACAAAGCAGGGGATCAAGGCAAACCTAGATCAAATAAAAGCTTTCCAACTTATGCCATCACCGCGGAGTAAGTAAGAAATTTAGAAGTTTACTAAGCATGTTGTAGCTATGAGTCGATTCATAGCTCATTCATCGGACAAGTGTTTGCCATTATTTTGATTACTAAAAAAGAACACAAAGGTTAAATAAGTGACCCTTGTAAGCAAGCCTTCCAAGATTTGAAGAAGTACCTTTCCACTTTGTCGATTCTATCAAAACTAAAAAATGGCAAACCGCTATATCTCTACTTGGTAGTTTTAGAAACAACAGTAGTTTTACTAGTCAAGGAGAAAGACTTGATTCAAAAGCTCATGTTCTTCGTGAATTATACTTTACTTGACACGAAAACCAGGTACTCCATTATTGAAAAACTCGCCCTTGCTCTTGTTGTATCCATTCACAAACTGTGACCATATTTTTAGAGCCATGTAATCATAGCACTCTTGTCGTACACAATGCGAGCCATTTTAAACAAGCCAGATGTTTCAAGCAGATTGACAAAGTGGGTTGTCGAACTCACTGAGTTTGATATCAAGTACAAGCCCCGGACCGCATTGAAGGCACAAGTCACGGAGTTGACATATGAGCTTGATGAAGAGGAGCCGAAGGTATGGACTATGCAAGTGGACAATGCCAGCAACAATAGAGGTTCAGGGGTTGGAGTCTTGCAATGATCACCAATAGGTGAACAAATCAAACAAAGCTTCAGATTGGGTTTTAGAGCAACCAATAATGAAGTAGAGTATGAAACCATGATTGTCGGCTTAAGATTGGCCACGACACTAGGGGCTACTGAGCTTATACTAGAAAGCGATTCAACCTTGGTAGTCAACTAGATCATCAAAGAGTATGAGGCTTGGGATGACAAGATGTGTTAGACCTAGTGCCCTAAGGAGTAAAATGTTGTAATATGTTTTTGGAGACATTTTATCAATAAAGATTTTATTTATTATTCATATACCAAATGTTATTCTCTTTATGTTCATTTCTGTTGAATGTATGATAAGCAAACAAAAGTCTGAGATTGTCAGTCTAAATCTTTAAGGATCATGCATATGATGGATAGATTATGTGAAAGACATGAATCTTAAAGGGGATGGTCTAAATCATAAGATCCGTAATCGAGGGAATAAAGTTGGGTACTTTATTCATGCTAAGATTGTTATGTTGTCTACATCCCTACTGACAGATGGCTTGTCTTGGCCATCAGAGTGGGACTCCAAGAGTATAAACATTAGTGCATTGTCATAGGTGAGGATGTATTGCATCGGGACATAAAAATTGAATTGATTTGTTAATATTATGTTTGTGCAAATCAATTCACTTTAGACAACATGTGTGTTGTGTCTTAATCTTGAAATGACTAATGGGCCTGTATTCTTGACTTATGTCTTTTGATGTGCCAAAGGGTGACATCTAGACTTAATGATGGTATGCATATCGGTACGTTGGAGACATGACTCTTGATTCGCATAGACTCATTATTCATAGATATGAAATCTATAGCTCTTTTTGTAGAGCTAATGATATTCTCTTATATGCATTATCCCGTAGTTGGAAGATTGTGGTGCTCAACCGTTTGGATACATAGGTGTAACTGAATGGTATATTATCTATGGATAGTAAGTATTCTAATGGTGTGATAATGGAACATAAGATAAAAATAATCGGGAAGGTAAAACAGAATTTATCCTTAAGCTGATTATGAATATCCTATGGAGATGCAACATATTATGTTATGTCATGGACGGTTAGCTTATTGAAGCTTCGTAATTTTATATTGTTTGAAAATGCGGCCCTAAGCTTTTGGCGGAGTAGCTTTAGAGTTGATAATTATAAAATATGTATCTAAGATATTGTATTTTATAATTATAGGAGCTTGAATTATATATGTCCATTGGGTCCCCTTTGTTAGCTCATTATAAATCTTGTAATGATACGACATGTTTTTTCTACATATTGGTGACTTATGTTAAATTATTAGATTAGCTGAAATTCGATAACATTGGATTTAATAATTTATGTTAGTTTATCGTTTGAATTAATTTTGTAAATTAATTCTGGATAAACATGTTGAATTATTTAGATAATATTTTATTTTCTATGGGATTATCTAGATATGACTATTTTAATAAGATAACTTCTCTATTGGGTAATTAAAATGGAAGCTCTATCTAAGATTCTCAGGTTGAAAATAAGATATTCTTAGGGATCAAGATTATCGTAAGTTCGGTAGGCCGATGGGAAACTTCACCTACCGATGGAGTATTTCGGTAGGCTAATATCTCAGATCGGCTTGCCGATTGTGCTATAATCTGTATATGCATTTTTGACACGTTTTTCATCAAAAGTTGACTCAAACTCGAATTTTGAGGTCTAATTTGATAAGATTTAACCCCAAAATTTGATCACTATAAATAGGAGGTGAGTTTTTTTCTGTTATTTAGATCATTTGAGAAACTCTAAAACACCCTAAGAGCTATTTTTCAACATCAAGAATCTTAGTTCTAGGTCTTCTCAAGTGGTTGGAAGGAGAGTCACTGGGGGAAAAGTTGTGCGACATGTGACCACCCACACTCCGATCGTGGATAGAGAATAGCAAAGAAGACCAATTGGTTGAGGCAGCAAAGAAGACCAGTTGGTTGAGGCCCTTCTGTAATGTTCTTCTCTACACAGATTCGAGCCCACTTTGGTATACAAAAGAGGTTAGTAAGATCTTTCATTAATTTTTTTATTTAGCATGTCAAATTTGTATTTTGAAAAATACTCTGATTTAAAATTTTTTAAATTCCGCTACGTACTTGTTTTTCACAATTGATATCAGAGCCTAGTTTTTATATTGATTTTTGGGTTTGTGATCATGCTATATACATGAATTATGTGATCTTATTCTCTCTTGTGCTTGAATTTAATTTTTTTAGAGAGTTGGCACTCTAGGATTACTATATAATTATATGTTGTCATGATATTAGATGGTGAATGTTTATTAATTACTTGTGGTTGATTCAATTATTATTTAATTATTGATTAATTAATTAATTTGTGCCGGTTATGGTTCCTTATAGGATAGAATGTGTATATAAGTTTTTCATGTAATTAGATGGCGGTCTATCATCATCGTTTAGGAATTATTATTTTATATTTAAATTTATAAAATTTTGTAATTAAATAATCATTCGAAGTGAAGATGGATGTATCAGATGGAGATGATAGAAACTCCATTATTTTTCTATGTTTCTAAATTTTTATGTATTTAAATTGTTGAAAATAACATTGAAAAACTACTTAAAATGCTGGAGTTCAGATTGGTCGGCAGGCCGAACCCTTTGGGTCGTCAAGCTGATGGTTGTAGATCAACAGGCCAAACTTCCAATTCGGTAGGCCAGTAGTAGGGTAGAATTTTTTTTTGCTCAGTTGGTAGGCTGAACCCTTAAGTTTGGAAGGCCAATGGTTAGACCAGCAGGCCGAATATCCAGTTGGCAGGCCAGTAGAGGGCAGAACATTTTTTGAAAAAGGTGCATTTTTCAGTGCAATTTTTGATTTTATTTTTGAGACAATTATGAAAAACATGAAATTTATAATGACTAGAAAAATAAACCTTTTGATCTATATGGGATTGAAGAATTGAAGATGAATGCCACATGAAGAAGGATACAACATGAAGATACAAGATGAAGAATCGATAATATGTTTCGATTGATTTTTTGTAATCTTTATTTTCTTTTCCTAGGATGGAACCATGATATTATGACTATTTATTTATTATTTTTCTTGTGGCTTTGCATGTTGATTTGCTTGTCTACATTATAATATGATTTGCCATATATGTTGATAACATTTCATGTAGAATAGAGAGTGCCACTCGTTAAAAATTGTTCATGTATGTTAACATAAAACCTTGACTTTTAAAATATTGAGTGGGAGAAGGTTATTGAAGAGAGGATATACGGCCTCAATTGTTGGTCCATAGGTAGCACATGGTGGTTCCTACCCCTAGGAAGGGATTTCAATATGTACCAAGTTGGATTAGCATGATTTATCGTTGTACATCCCTAGGTGGCGATAATAAATCATGGATAAAATAGTTGAAGTGATGGTTATACACTCAAGATTAATTTTATTATTAACCTCCCTTAGGAGCTCTGTTAATGAAATTAATGGCCAAAGAAAACGATTATTAATATATGCTAGATTAGAAGGGTCTTGGATGGCATATATTAATCGGAAGAGATCCACGTTCCTAATTGAATTTGGCAAGTCTCCCCTAGGCAGCTTGTTGGATTCTGAGTTGGGAATTTTCGTTGTAAGGTTGTGATTTTTACAAGGTTTTGACACATAAACATAATTGTATGTTTAATTGTTTATGTTATCTTACTAAATTGTGGTGGAATGTTTGCTTATATTTGGCATATCAATCTTTATTGTAGATTAAAATGTCTAAAAATGCTTTATTATCGATACTCGATAAAAACATGTTAACTGGTGAGAATTACAATGATTGAAAAAGGAACCTGAATATCACCCTTTTTTTTTGAGAAACTAAAATTTATGCTAACAACATCGTGTCCCTTCGAACCTACTAGGGTTCCACTAATGAGCAAATCCAAGGATATGATGGCTAGAAAGATGCTAATGATCAGGCTCGCTGTTATGTTATGGCTAGCATGAACAACGTGCTGCAGGCTCACAGGCTCAACATGAATATTATGAGACTGTGAAGCAGATCTTGGATAATTTTGAAGACATGTTTGGAGGCCAAGCCCTAACAAAATAGCAAGGGGCTCTTTGGAAACTCTTAAACTACAAGCAAAGACCAGGGACTCCTGTGAAAGAGCATATGGTGTTGGTCATGGGTTATCTTGCTAAGGCTCAAGCCCATGGAGTTGATATTGATGCTGAGTCATAGATGGCTATGGCCTTTGAGACTTTATCAAGGGAATTCATCTCGTTTAGAGCTTCATATAATTTGAGCAATAGATAGGATGTGACATTGACTGAGCTGATGAAGTAGTTATAGGAATTCAGAAATCTGATCAAGGAAACTCTTGCTGGTGGTGAGGTTAATTTGGCGGTTGTATCTAGTTCCAATCCTAACCCAAGGAATGAAAAGAAGCAGAAAGCTAAGAACAAGAAATCTTCTATTTCGACAAATGGCAAGAATAAGAAGAAGAAAAAAAAGAACCCGAAAAAGCTAAAATGTTTTTTCCGTGGCAAAGTTCAGCACATCAAGAAGAATTGCAAGGACTTCCTTTCTCGAGGAGGTAAGTGTGGACTTTTGGCAATTGAAACTTGTTTAGTTGAGGAATCGAGTGACACTTGGGTCATGGATTCAAGAGCAACTAATCATGTTTGCATTTCTCTTTAGGGGTTCAAAGAAACGAGAAGTCTACTGCATGAGGATTTCACATTATGGATGGGCGATGGATCCTTGGTATTAGCTAAAGCAGTAGGTGACGTCCATCTTTATTTTGATAAATAAAGGATTTTAGTTTTGAAAGATTGTTTTTATATTCCTAGACTTAAAAAGAATTTAATATTTGTAGCTTGTTTATTTAAAGACTCTTATTTAGTGTCTTTTAATAATAAAGTGGTGATTTATAAAAACAAATCTTTTATATGTGATGGATGGATGCAACACAATCTCTGTTTTATCAAATCTAAGATTTACATACTGCTTAACACCCAGATTAATGATAATAACTCTAAAAGACTTAAGACTTCTCACTCTAATAAGACTTATTTTTGACATTTACGATTACTTCATATTAGCCTGAATAGGATTTAAAGGTTGGTAAGGGATTGACCTTTAAGTCACTTAGAGGTAGAATCTATACCACAATATGAATCTTATTTAGATGAATGAAAAGTAAACAAAAGTCTGAGACTGTTGATCTAAACCTTTAAGGTGTTGGAAAAATAGTATGCAGCAGAATTTTAAAAATTTTATATTAGAGTATTTTTCAAAACACAAATGTGACACGCTATATGCATAAATTAACCAGATCTTACTAACCTTGTAAATGCCGAAAAGCTTTCTCAATCAATGAAGAGAAGTAACATTCCAAAAGGACCTCAACCAACTGGCCTTCTTTGCTATTCTCTATCCATGATCGGAGTGAGTGTGGGCTCACACGTACAACTCTTCTATCTAGCGACTCTCTTTCCAACCAATTGAGAGAACCCAAAGCTAATGTTCATGATTTGTGAACAAGAGCTCTCAGGGAGTTTTTAGAATCTACCAACAGAGTTTCAATCTTAATCTCTCAATTGATCTAAATAATAAAGAGACTCACTCTCCTTTTATAGAGTTGGGTGTAGGAGTCAGTCCTTATTAGATAAGGCCTCAAAAATTCAAATTAGAATCAAATTAGGATTGATATCTGATAAAATCCATGTTTAAAACATGTGATAAAAAATTCCACGGTCAGCAGGCCGAACTAGCAGATCGGCCTGCTGAACCTGTCCCATCGGCGGGCCAAAGTTTAAGATCAGCCTGCCAAACTTACGATTTTTTATCCCTACGAATCTTTATTTCCCACCTGTGATTCTTGGGACAAAGCCTTAGTTTTAATTCAAATAACCTAATAAAGAAGTTATCAAATTAAAATAGTCATATCTAAATAATCTCTAGGAAAATAATATTCCTGATAACTCAACAAGTTTATCTTGAATTAATTCAAAATTAATCCAACCGATAAACAGACATGAATTATCTTATCTCGATAATTCAACAAGTTTATCTTGAATTAATTTTATCCCAAAATTAATTCAACCAATAAACAAACATGAATTATCTGATTTTTACCGAATTTCAACCAATTTGATAAATCTGACATAAGTCACCAATTATTAGAAAAGCATGCCGTATCATTACAGGATTTTTATGAGTTAGCAAAGGGAACTTGATGAACCTATATAGTTCAAGCTCCTGATAATTATGAAACCCAATATCCCAGATATACATTTCATAATTCTAAACTCCAATGTTATTCCACTAAAAGCTTGGAGCTGCGCTCTCCAATTATATAGAATTACGAAGCCCATACAGCTAAGTCTCCATGACATATCATAGTGTATTGTATCCCCATAAGATTATCCATAATCAGCTTAAGGACAAGTTTTGTCTTACTTTTTTCAATTATTTTTATCTTACGTTCTATTATCTCTCCATCGGAAAACTTACCATCCAAAGACAGTATACCATTCGGTTACACCTATGTATCTAAATGGTTGCGCGCTCCAGATTTCTAATTACAGGATAATGCATATAAGAGGATATCACTACTCCTAAAGAGGAGCTATGAATTTCATATCTATGAATAACAGGTCTACGATATCTAGAGTCATGCCTCTAATGTACCGGCATGCGTACCACTATTAAAATGTGGGTGTCACCCTTTGGTACATCAAAAGACACAAGACAAGACAATGGGCCTACTATTCATCTTAGGATTAAGATACAATGCAAATGATTGTCTAAAGTGAATCGATTTGTTGAGACAAAATTGTTAATCCAAGTTAATTTAGTTTATGTCTCGATCCAACACATCGTCACTTATAACAATGCGCCAATGTTTCTATTCGTGGAGTCCACCTTCGATGGTTAAGACAAACCATCTCCCAATAGGGATGTAGACAACATAACAATATTTGCATGAATAAAGCACCCAACTTTATTCCCTCGATTGCAGATCTTATGATTTAGACTGTCACCTTAAGAATCGTGTTTTCTGCATAATCTGTCCATCATATGCCTAATTCTTAAAGGTTTATACCGACAGTCTCAGACTTTCGTTTGCTTAACATGTATTCAACAAATATGAATGTAAAGAGGACAAAATTTGGTATATAAATAATAAATAAATTTTTTATTGATAAAAATATCTCTAAAAATATATTATATTTTTACTCCTTAGGACATACACATCTAACATAAAAATCATGCATATGATGGACAAATTATGCAGAAGACATGAATCTTAAAGGTGATGTTCTAAATCATAAGATCTGCAATTAAGGGAATAAAGTTGGACGCTTTATTCATGCTAAGATTGTTATGTTGTCTACATTCCTAACGGTAGATGACTTGTCTTGGTCATCGGACTGGGACTCACGAGTAGAAATATTGGTGCATTATCATAGGTGACGATACATTGGATCGAGATATAAAAGTTGAATTTATTTGATTAATAATTTCATTTATACTAGTCAATTCACTTTAGACAATCATATGTATTATGTCATAATCCTGAAATGACTAATGGGCCCGTATTCTTAACTTATGTCTTTTGATGTACCAAAAGGTGACATCTTGACTTAATGATTGTATGCATGCTAGTACGTTAGAGACATGACTCTTGATTCGCATAGACTTATTATTCATAGATATGGAATCCATGGCTCTTTTGTAGAGTTAATGATATTCTCTTATATGCATTACCTTGTAGTTGGAAGACTAGAGCGCTCAACCATTTGGATGCATAGGTGTAACCAAATGGTATACTATTTATGGATAGTAATGGAATGTAAGATAAAAATAATGGGAAAGGTAAAACAGAATTTATCCTTAAGCTGGTTATAAATATGCTATGGGGATTAATAAATTATGATATGTCATGGACGGCTAGCTTATTGAAACTTCGTAATTTTATATAGTTCGAAAGTGTAGCTTTAAGCTTTTCGTGGAGTAGCGTTAGAGTTGATAATAATAAAATATGTATCTGGAATATTGTATTTTATAATTATAGGAGCTTGAACAATATATGTCCATTGAGTCCCATTTGCTAGCTCATTATAAATCTTGTAACAATATGGCATGTTTTTCTTACATATTGGTAACTTATGTTCAATTATTAGATTGGCTAAAATTTAATAAGATTGAATTTAATAATTCATGTTAGTTTATCGGTTGAATTAATTTTGTAAATTAATTTAAGATAAACATATTGAATTATTTGGATAATATTTTATTTTCTATGAGATTATCTAGATATGACTGTTTTAATCAGATAACTTCTCTACTGGGTTATTTGAATTAAAACTGAGGCTCTATATAAGATTCTTGGATGGAATATAAGATATTCTTAGAGATCAAGATTATTGTAAGCTCAGCAGGACAGTGGGAAACTTCGGCCTACTGATGAGTAAGTTTTGCAGGCCGATCATGCAATAATCTATATACGAATTTTTGACACGTTTTTCATTAAGAGTTTATCTAGACTCGAATTTTGAGGCCTAATATGAAAAGGTTTAACCCCCTAAAATTTGACCACTAGACATAGAGGGTGAATTTTCTTAGTTATTTGGATCATTTGAGAACCTCTGAAATTCTTTGAGAGTTATTATTCAACATCAAACATCTTAGCTCTAGGTCTTCTCAAGTGGTTGGAAGGAGAGTCACTGAAGGAAGAGCTGAACGATGTGTGACCACCTATACTTTGATCGTGGATAGAGAATAGCAAAGAAGACCAGTTGGTTGAGGCTTTTTTGAGACTTTCTTCTCTACATGAATTCGAGCCCAATTTGGTATACATAAGAGGTCAGTAATATCTGTCATTAATTTATGTATTTAGCATGTCAAACTTGTGTTTTAAAAAATACTCTAATTTAAAATTTTTAATATTCCACTGTGTACTCGTTTTCCAAAAAGATGATCTCCTACCTTGAGATTGTTAACAAATTGAAGCATCAATTCGATCGGTTTGAAGTAAGGCACGTACCACGTGTGTTGAACTCAAGAGCAAATGCATTCAGTACCAATCATGCATCATTTGTCAAAGTGAAAGAAAAAAAAGTCATTCCACTAGAATACATCGAGTGACCCAGCATCGAAACGACCAAGGAGACGAACTTTGTCGACCCTAGAGATGACTAGAGGACCCTAATCGAAATATGCATATGCAATGGATGGCTTTTAGAAGACAAGCATGTTGCAAGGAAAATCAAGGTTCAAGTAGCGAGATACTACTTGATAAAAAGAAGCTTTACAAACGGTCGATTGCAGGTCCTAACTTCGATGCCAAGGAAAGACGAAACTGAGCGTTGATTCAAGAAGTTCATGAGGGTTCATATGGCAATCATTCGAGAAGACAATCTCTATGCAACAAGATCCAAAAGGCAATGTTATTATTGGCCCATCATGCAGAGCGACTAGGAAGATTTCGCCAAAAAATGTGATAGTTGCTAGAGACAAGCAACAATAATCCACCAACCCATTGAAGAACTATCATCAATCAGTTCGCCATCCCGTTCATGAAATATTCAATGGACGTGGTTGGACCTTTTTGCCAACCCCTAGGGAGGTAAAATATCTTCTCATTCTTATAGATTATTTCTCTAAATGGATCAAAGCTGAAGCCTTTGTAGATATTAAAGAACGTGATGTTGAAAGATTAATTTGGAGAAACATCATCTATCAATTTGGAGTGCCTAGGGAGATTGTCACTGATAATGGCTTCCAATTCATTTCTACTTCCTTTAAGGAATTTTGCCAAGATTGGGATATCATCTTGAGCTTTTTGATGCCTAGATATGCATAGGGGAACAGATAGGCCGAAGAAGTTATTCTAGGTCAAAAAACTCCCAATGGTACTATGGGCCTATTAACCAACTCCAAGGTGTGCAACTGGCAAATCCCTATTTTCTCTCATTTACAGCATAGAGGCAGTGATCCCAGCCAAAGTTGTTGCTTGGAACCTTCAGATTGACTACTCCCTTATCAATGAAATGACAAATCAAGAAATGATAAGACATACGCTGGATCTGATCGATGAAAAGAGGAAAAACACTCTCTATCGCCTTGGTTGATATCAGTAAGTAGCTGCAAGATACTACAATGCCAAGGTAAAAATCAGAAGATTTTAGATGGGAGAGCTTGTGTTGCATAAAGTTTTTTAGAATACAAGAGAGGCGAATGCTGAGAAGTTAGCCACTAATTGGGAAGGCCCATATCGAATTTGAGGCATTGTACATGACAGTGTTTACAAATTAGGAAAACACGATGGCTCCACCCTTATCAAAAGTTGGAACGCCTATCGTCTTAGAAAGTATTATATTTAGTCTTGCTGTGATTGTTAAAGCTAAACAATTTTCATATATTTTTTTAGGTTTCTTAAAAGACCGTTCGGCTCGTTTCGTGGTTGGTTATCTATCAACATAATTCCTGAGTATCAGTCGAATGACCACTTTAGCAATGGTTGTAAAGAGCTTGGGCACGTAAAATTGAACTACATCCAGCTTGATCCCTATACATAGGTATGTAGGTAGCTCGTGTGTTAAAAATGAGTACAACCGCGTAATCATTACAACAACCATTTTGCTTTATGCGCTACGATGTAACGCCCCCTGATGAGACGTCTTAGTTACCGTCTTATAACATCTATCACTTATGATAAAACACAATTTTGCTGAATCTAGATAGACAAAGTAATATAAAAAGAGCTTGATTTTTTTTAAAACATGAATTTTTAATTAAATCAAATAACTTCATCTAAAAATAAAAACATAGTTACAATGTTATGGAAAAAAAACTTAAACTTAACAAATATCTTTACCTCAAGGAATCTCATAAAACAAATAAAAAACTAAAATATGCGAAATTATAAATAATTGAATAAAAGTTTAAATCATCATTAATTCAGGATGCATCGCTTTGATATTCCGTTTCTGTCACCATGCACACACTCTCACCGAGCTCCTTCATCCTCATACCTAACTCTTATTCCTAGCTGCAATATGAGAAACATCTAGTAAGCATAATGCTTAGTAAGTGCACCATAACTCTCACAAAACATTTTCATCAATGAACAATATTCAATAAACTAAATTCATCATTAAATAAATATATATTTTAAATAAAATGTATAGTAATACTTCAAAATATCCGTCTATAGTAGGGCCCTAGCTTTGTACCATCATAGAGCGCTAGTCACGGAGCAACCCTTAAACCAACCACGACAAAATGAAGCAACCGCTCACTGGACCCCATCATCACCATCAATCCATCAAGTTACAACACCTTTTTAAAACATCAAAATTATATAGATGTAACATATATGTAGGTTTTTATAAAAAAAATCCATCAAATAAAATATGAGGTAAAAATAACATCATCTTTCATCGTTTTCATCAATTTTCTCATTATTAAAAATCCTCATCTTAAAACATCTTACATAATATATCGTCACCATCAATCTTTTTAATTTTGAACAATCATATTGTCGGTGAGAGATGTACTTACTTGACCTCTAGACTTACCCCAACCTTCAACGGTAGGTGACACGACGACTTGGGTCTTCGGTGTGCCCACTTCTTTGAAGAGTTCATGCCAAACATTCATATTGGCCATAAATCACTAATAATACTATTAGCAACATATAAACATCTCATACTATCATTGAACATCACTTCATCACGTAGTAACATCAAGAAGAACAAAATCACAATTTATGAACCTAGAGCATAATTTCCAAAAGTAGGTAGAATAACTTTGATTCACTTAAAAATTCATAATAATTTCATCTTAACTCCAAATCAATCAGAATAAGTGGCTTTAGAAACTAGACTCAAAAATGAAGATTTTGGTATATTAAACGCATATTTTGACAATAATTTACATGAAACAAAAGTCCTCAAAAAATAGTCCAAATTTCAGGTTTGTGTAAAACTGCACAGCTTTCTGGGTCAATTTTGAAAAATCATAACTATTCAATGAGAACTCCAATTCAAGTGATTCATGCCAAAGCTTTAGATGTCTATCATTTGGGAAAAATATAAGAAAAATATAAACAGAATAATAGAAAATCAAAAATTATTGGAACACGACGGCTGCCAAGTTTTTGTATGAAATGTAGGCATAACGCATCAAACAATTCAATACCAATCCATAATCTAATAAAACCTCAATTAAAATTGTAAACACATAAGTAACATGATGATAATTGATAATAAAATACACCAATAAAGATCTATATAATGAAAATATGAAAATCTATGATATCTCCGATCTGGGGTTTAATGAGAGGTTAATAAACATAACTAAATCATCAACTCTTTTTAATCACCAATTGACATGAAATGATTGATAATAATAATATAATACTAATTTAAAACACTAAAAAATTAAACAAACATGTTAAATAATTGATACACTTACTAAGATGAGTGAAAATAAAGAGATCAAAAACCTTGATAAAGCGAAAGAAAACCAAGCATGAAGCCAATCAACGAGGAAGGAATGGAAGTGTGAGTCTAGGATTATTAATAGGAGGTCTTTATATAGTTTTTATTTGTGAACTGCTTATGAAACCCTAAGAAACCCTTTTTTTTTCTTTTCCACGTGTTATTCTTTTTTTTTCTTTTCTTTTTTTTCCTCGACAAAGCTTGCTATAAATCCTAAAAGCCCAAGGCCCTCCTATATGTATACATATATATACCAATGTATAACATAAAAAAGTTACATATCTAGTACATTGTTGGAAAAATAGTACGTAGCAAAATTTAAAAATTTTTTATATCAGAGTTTTTTTCGAAACACAAGTTTGGCACACTATATGCATAAATTAACCAGATCTTACTAACCTTCGAATGCCGAAGAACTCCTACAATCCATGAAGAGAAGTAACATTCTAGAAGAGCCTCAACTAATTGGTCTTCTTTGCTATTCTCTATCCATGATTGGAGTGAGTGTAGGCTCACATCATTTAACTTTTCCACTAGGTGACTCTCCTTCCAACGAGTAGAGAAATACCCAAAGCTACAATTCGTGATTTGTGAATAATAGCTTTCTGGGGAGTTTCAGAGTCCCACTGATAGAGTCTCACTCTAGATTTCTCAACTGATCTAAATAATAATGAGACTCACTCCTCTTTATATAGAGGTTGGGCCCAAGAGTCAGTACTTATCAGATAAGGCCCCAAAAATTTAAATCAAAATCAAATTCAAATCAATATCTAATAAAATTTGTGTAGAAATGTGTGATCTTTTATCGTCCGGTCGATACGTCGAACTGGCAGATCGGCTGTCGAACCTACTCTATCGGCAGGCCAAACTTAAAGATCGGCCTCCCGAAACTCTAAAAAAAGATTCCCATGAATCTTTATTTTTCACACGAGATTCTTAGGATAGAGCCTCAGTTTTAATTTAAATAACCCAATAGAGAGGTTATCTGATTAAAACAATCATATCAAGATAATCTCTAAGAAAATAAATATTCTTAAAAATTCAACAAGTTTATCTTGAATTAATTCAAAATTAATTCAACCGATAAACAGACATGAATTATCTGATCTTGATAATTCAGGAAGTTTATCTTGAATTAATTTTATCACAAAATTAATTCAACCAATAAATAAATATGAATTATCTGATTTTATCGAATTTCAGCCAATCTGATAAATTTGACATAAGTCACCAATTATTAGAAAAACATGCTATATCGTTATAGGATTTTTGTGAGCTAGCAAATGGGACTAAATAGACCTATATAGTTCAAGCTCCCAATAATTATGAAACCCAGTATCCCAGATATCCATTTATAATTATCAACTCCAATGCTACTCCACTAAAAGCTTGGAGCTGCAATCTCGAATATATTGAATTACAAAGCCCGAATAGCTAGGTCTCCATGACATATCATAATGTATCGTATCCCTATAGGATTATCTATAATCGACTTAAGGACAAGTTTTGTCTTACCTTTCTGATTATTTTTATCTTACGTTCCATTATCTCACCATCAAAAAACTTACTATCCAAAGACAGTATACCATTTGGTTACACCTATATATCCAAATGGTTGCGCACTCCAGTTTTCAATTACAGGATAACGCATATAGGAGGATATCACTACTCCTAAAAAGGAGCTATGGATTCCATATCTATGAATAACAGGTCTACGCTATCAAGAGTCATGCCTCCAACATACCGCATGTGTACCACTATTAAAAATGTGGATGTCACCCTTTGGTACAACAAAAGACATAAGTCAAGACAACGGGCCCACTATTCATTTCAGGATTAAGATATAATACAAATGCTTCTCTAAAGTGAATCGATTTGCTGAGACAGAATTATTAATCTAAATCAATTCATTTTATGTCCTGATCCAACACATCTTCACCTATGACAATGTACCGATGTTTTTATTCACAGTGTCCACCTTTGATGGCCAAGACAAACCATCTCCTATTAGAGATATAGACAACATAATAATCTTTACATGAATAAAGTGCCCAACTTTATTCCCTCGATTGCGGATCTTATGATTTAGACTATCACCTTAAGAATCGTGTCTTCCGCATAATCTGTCCATCATATGCCAAATTCTTAAAGGTTTAGCATGACAGTCTCAGACTGTTGTTTGCTTAACATACTTTCAATGAATATGAACATAAAGAGGATAAGATTTAGTATATAAATAATAAATAAATTTTTTATTGATAAAAATGTCTCCGAAAACATATTACATTTTTACTCGTTAGGACATACACGTCTAACAATCTCCCACTTGCACTAAGTGAGTAAATATGACAAATCTCGCATTCCCGTAGGTTTTTACATGCCTCTCGAAGACTCTCCCAATATCTTTGTGAATGGATTAGCAAAATTGTCCTCTGATGTGATTTTGCACACCTTGACGTGCCCGCCCTCGACGAAGTCCTTTATCACATGATATTTTCAATTAATATGCTTACTTTTCTTGTGAAATCTTGGTTTCTTAGCATTAGCTACCGCCACACTGTTATCACAGTACAGTGACACCGTCTTATCTATACCAGGAACTACTTCAAGATCCCTAAGGAACTTGTGGAGCCACACTACTTCTTTCGAAGCATCACTAGCTGCCACATACTCGGCTCTATTGTTGAATCCAAACTGAAATCTTGCTTCACACTTCTCCAACTCATGGCACCACTGCCTAGAGTAAACACAAAACCCGAAGTCGATCTCCTAGAATCCAGACAAGGTTGGAAATCCAAATCAGTATTTCCTAGAGGAGTTAAGTCCTCACCCGTGTATGTCCTAAGGAGAAAAAATGTAATATGTTTTTGGAGACATTTTTATCAATAAAAAATTTATTTATTATTAATATGCCAAAACTTGTCTTCTTTACGTTCATATTTGTTGAATAATGTTAAGCAAATAATAGTCTGAGACTGTCGGTCTAAACCTTTAAGAATTGGGCATATGATGGACAGATTATGCAAAAGACATGATTCTTAAGATGATGGTCTAAATCATAAGATCCACAATTGAGGGAATAAACTTAGGCGCTTTATTCATGTAAAGATTGTTATGTTGTCTATATGCCTATTGGGAGATGGTTTGTCTTGGCCATCGGAGGTGGACTCCATGAATAGAAACATTGGCATGTTGTCATAGGTGATGATGTGTTAGATTGTGATATAAAATAAATTGATTTGGATCAATAATTCTGTCTCGGTAAATTTATTCACTTTAGACAATCATTTGTATTGTATCTAAATCCTAAGATGAATAATGGGCCTGTTGTCTTGACATGTGTCTTTTGATGTACCAAAGGGTGACACCCACATTTTAATAGTGGTATGCATGCCGGTACGTTGGAGGCATGACTCTTGATAGAGTAGTCTCGTTATTCATAGATATGAAATCCATAGCTCCTCTTTAGGAGTAGTGATATCCTCTTATATGCGTTATCTTGTAATTGAAAAACTAGAGCACTTAACCATTTGGATACATAGGTATAACCAAATGGTATACCGTCTTTGGATGGTTAGTTTTTCGATGGTAAGATAATGGAACGTAAGATAAAAATAATCGGGAAGGTAAGATAGAACTTGTCCTTAAGCCGATTATGGATAATTCTATAGGGATACGATACACTATGATATGTCATGGAGACTTAGCTATATGGGCTTCGTAATTCTATATAGTTTGAGAGTGTAGCTCCAAGCTTTTAGTGGGGTAGCGTTGAAGTTGATAATTATGAAATGTATATTTAGGATATTGAATTTCATAATTATCGGGAGCTTGAACTATACAGGTCCATCAGGTCCCCTTTGCTAGCTCACAAAAATCCTGTAACGATATGGCATACTTTTCCAATTATTGGTGACTTATGTCAGGTTTATCAGATTGGTTGAAATTCAATAAAATAAAAAAATTCATGTTTGTTTATCGGTTGAATTAATTTTGTGATGAAATCAATTCAAGATAAACTTGTTAAATTATCAGGAATGGATAATTCGTGTCAGTTTATTGGTTGGATTAATTTTGAATTAATTCAAGATAAACTTGTTAAATTATCAGGAATTCATTTATTTTCCTAGAGATTATCTAGATAAAGTTGTTTTAATTAGATAACTTCTCTATTGGGTTATTTGAATTAAAACTGAGACTTTATCCTATAGAATCTTGGGTGGAAAATAAAAGATTTGCTGAAATTTTTTATTGCAAGTTCGGCATGCCGATCTTCAGGTTCAGCCTGCCGATCTTTAGGTTTGGCCTGCCGATGGGGCAAGTTCGGCATGCCGACCACACGATAAAAAGATAATGTATTTTTACGTGGATTTCATTAGATATTGATCCGAATTTGATTCTGATTCAAATTTTTGAGGCCTTGATAAGGACTAAATCCTGGGCCCAACTTCTATAAAAGAGGAGTGAGTCTCATTATTATTTAGATTAATTAAGAGATTAAGAGTGAAACTCTACTGGTGAGATTCTAAAAACTCCCTGAGAGCTCTTATTCACAAATCATAAACACTAGCTTTGAGTTTTCTCAATTGGTTGGAAGGAAAGTCGCCTGGTGGAAGAGCTGTACATGTGAGCCTATTCTCACTCCAATCGTTGATAGAGAATAGTAAAGAAGGCCAGTTGGTTGAGGTCCTATTAAACTATTACTTCTCTTCATTAATTGAGGAAGCTTTTTGGCATTTACAAGGTTAGTAAGATCTGGTTAATTTACGCATATAGCGTGTCAAACTTATGTTTTGGAAAATACTCTGATATAAAAATTTTTAAAATTTTTCTGTGTACTATTTTTCTAACAATTGGTATCAGAGCCATGGTTTTTACATGAAATTGCAAGTTTGTGATCATACTATATGTATAAATTATGCGATCTTTATCTCTCATATGCTTGAATTTAATTTTTAGAGAGTTGACACTCTAGAGGTTCTATATATTTTTATGTTGTCATGGATTAAATGGTGAATGTTTTTTAATTAATTATGGTTGATTAAATTATTATTTAATTAACTATTAATTAATTAATTTAAGCCGGTTATGGTTCCTTAGAGGTTAAAATGTGTATTTAGGTTTTTTATGCAATTAGATGGCAGACTATCATCTCTGTCTAGGAATTATTATTTAATTTTAAATTTGTAAGAATTTTGTAATTGAATTATTATTCGGAGAACATGGATCAAAAAGGCGGATCTAGAAGTTGGATAATGGCACTCCCAGATATTTCTTGAGTCTTTGATTTTATGTTTTTGAATTGTTGAAAATAAAATTGATGAATTGCATTAGAAACTGTAGTTTCTTAAAAGGGTGATTTCTGCTCGGTCGGTATGCCGAACCTTCCAGTTTAGCAGGCCGATGGTGGTAGATCAGCAGGTGGGATGTGAGGTTCTGTAGGCCATTAGCGGGGCAAAAATTAGGTGGCTCTGGCGGCAGGCCGAACTTCTAGTTCGGCAGGCCGATCTGTGAAGACCCGCAGGCTGATTACCTAGATCGGCTTGCTGAAAAAGAGTTAGAAATTTTTCCAAAAAAGGTGTGGTTTTTGGTATAGTTTTAATTTTATTTTTGGGACAATTCTGAGAAACATTAAATTTGGATATGACTAGAAATATGAAGTATTCGATTCATATGGGATTGAAGACTTGAAGATGGGCATTACATGAAAAAAGATACAGCTTGAGGAATTAAGGATGAAGAATCGATAATATGTTTTGATTATTCTCTTGTAATCTTGATTTTCTATTCTCTAGTAGGGAACCATAACATTACGGTTGTTTATTATTGTTTTGCTTGTAGCTTTACTTGATTACTTTGCTTGTCTGCATTATAATTTGATTTGCCATGTATATTGATAACATGCCATATAGAATAGGGAGTGTCGCTCAATTAAAATTTATTCATGCATGTTTTTAAAATAAAACCTTGATTTCAAAAGATTGAGTAGGATAAGGTTTTCGAAGAGAGGACCTAAGGCCTCCATCGTTGGTCCATAAGAAGAACATGGTGGTTCTGACCCCTAGGAAGGGGTTCCATCATGTACCAAGTTGGATCTCTGAGAGGATAAGGTATTTTAGCATGATTTATGGTTGCACACCCCTAGGTAGTGATTATAAGTCATGAATAAAATATTAAAATGATGGTTATACACTAATGTTAATTTTATTATTAACCTCCCATAGGAGCTCTGCTAATAAAATTAGTGGCCAAAGAAACGATTATTAATATATGCTGGATCATACGGGTCTTGGATGGCATATATTAATTAGGAGGAGATCCATGTTCCTGATTGAATTTGTCATGACTTTCCCAAGAGCTTGTTGAATTCTGAGTTAGGAATTATCATTGGAAGGTTATGATATTTCTAAGGTTTTGACACATAAACACATTTGTATGTTTTTACATGATTGTGTTATCTTACTAAATTATTATTGTATGTTTGCTTATGTTTGGTATATGATTCTTTATTGTAGATTCAAAATGTCTAAAAACGCTTTATCTTCAATACTTGACAAAAACCAATTAACCATAGAGAATTATAATGATTGGAAACGGAATCTAGATATCATCCTCTCCTTTAAGAAACTGAAATTTATGCTGACAACCCCTTGTCCTCCCGAGCCTATGGGAGATTCCACCAACGATCAATTCCAAGTATATGATCGTTGGAAAAATGCAAACAATTAGGCCTATTGCTATGCTATGGCCAGCATGAACAACATGCTATATGCTCAACATTAGGATTATGAGACTGCTAAGTAGATCTTGGATAATCTGAAAGACATGTTTGAGGCCAAGCCTTAACTAAGCGGCAAGGGGTGCTTCGGAAACTCTTGAACTATAAGCAGAGACTAGGGACATCTGTAAAGAAGCACATGATGTTGGTCATGGGATACCTCGCTGAGACATAAATCAATGGAGCCAACATCGATGCTGAAACTTAGATGACTATGGTCTTTGAGACTCTGTCAAAAGAATTTATTCCGTTTAGAGCTACATTTAATTTGAACAAAAGGTGGGATATGACCTCAACAGAATTAATGAAACAGTTATAGAGTTTGAACTGCTGATCAGAGAGTCTCCTGCAGGTCGAGAGGCCAATTTGGTAGTTGCTTTTGATTCTGATCCCAATTCTAGGAATGGAGAGAAACAACAAGCCAAAAACATGAAGTATTCTGTTCTTGCTAACAACAAGAGCAAGAAGAAGAAGAAGAACCCGAAGAAGCTAAAGTGCTTCTTCTACGGAAAGGTCGGGCACATCAAGATGCATTGCAAGGACTTCCTTTCTAAAAGAGGTAGGTGAGATCTTTTGTATTTAGAAACTTGTTTAGTTGAGGAATCCAGTGAAATTTGGGTCATAGATTCTGGTGCAACTAATCATGTTTGTGTTTCTCTGTAGGGGTTCAAAGAAATAAGAATTCTGCTTTATGAAGACTTCATGCTTCGGATGGGCTATGGATCCTTGGTCTTAGTGGAAGCAGTGGGAGATGTCCATCTTTATTTTGATAATTATAGGAATTTAATTTTGTGAGATTGTTTTTATGTTTCTAAATTTAAAAGGAATTTTATTTTTGTAGCTTGTTTATTTAAAGACTCCTATTTGGTTTCTTTTAATAATAAAGTAGTGATTCGTAAAAACAAATCTTTTATCTGTTCTGGATGGATGCAAAATAATCTATATTTTATCAAACCTAAGATGGACTTTATTGGACATAGTTAGGTCCATGATAAGTTATTCATCATTGCCTTTATCCTTTTGGGGATATGCACTACAAACCGCATGTTATCTTTTGAACAACGTGCCTTCCAAATCGGTCCCTAAAACTCCTCACGAGTTGTGGACGGGCAATAAGACATCCTTAAACCATATTCGTATATAAGGATGTCCGGCTCATGTCTTGTTTAAGGATGCGAATAAGTTTGAAGCACGTTTAAAAATTTCCATATTTATAGGATATCCAAAAGGGACTAAAGGGGGTTATTTCTATAACCTAAAGGAAAATAAAGTTGTGGTTTCAATCATGCAACTTTCTTGAGGAGAGTTGCATGGACGACTTTAAGCCTTGAAGCAAAATAATGCTTGAGGAGTTAATAAGTGATCCAATCACTCTAGAGGTTTCGAATGAAATCGTTCCAATTAGTGTTGAAAAGCCAAATGAACCTAAACAACAACCTAAGGGGCTTTGGCATAGTGGGAGGATCAGGCGTCAATCTGAAAGGTATATGTTCAATGGGGAGGCCTTCTTGGCTGAACTAGATGAACATGACAGAGATCCTTATACTTATGCAGAGGCTATGGAGGATGTTGATTCGAAACTTTGGACAGAGGCCATGAACATAGAGATGAAGTCTATAGAGACTAATCGGGTCTAGGAGCTCGTGGATCTTCCTAAAGGGGTAAAACCCATAGGGTGTAAGTGGATCTACAAGAGGAAAAGAGGAGTAGATGGAAAGGTCGAAACCTTTAAGGCTAGACTGGTAGCTAAGGGTTATACGCAAAAGGAAGGAATCGATTACGAGGAAACCTTTTCACCTGTAGCAATGCTTACGTCCATCCGGATTCTCTTGTCTATAGTTGTCGCTCTCGACTACGAGATTTGGGAGATGGATGTCAAGATGGCTTTTCTAAATGGCTATCTTAATGAGTCCATTTATATCGAACAACCAGACGGGTTCAAGGTCAAGGGTCAAGAGGGTAAGGTTTGTAAGCTGCTAAAGTCAATTTATGGACTTAAGTAGGCTTTTTGTTCTTGGAACATAAGATTTGATCAAGTGATTAAGACTTATGGTTTCTCACAAAATGTGGATGAGCTATGTGTTTTTAAACACATTAAGGATAGGAAGGTGGTTTTTCTATTGCTCTATGTAGATGACATTCTGCTAATTGGCTATGACGTTGGGGCATTGTCGTTGGTCAAATTATTGTTGACTAAGCAGTTTGACATGAAGGACTTAGGTGAGGCTAATTTTGTTCTTGGTATTCAGATCTTTCAGGATAGGAAGAACAAAATGATAGCTTTGTCTTAGGTCGGCTACATAGATAAGATTCTTAGGAGGTTCGCAATGCAGGATTCCAAGAAAGATAGGCAACCATCTAGGTATGGAATCACTCTTTCTAAGAAAGACTCTCCAAAGTTTGATGAAGAAAGAGAATACATGAAGAAGGTGCCTTATGCTTAGGTAGTGGGTAGTCTCATGTATGCCATGCTTTGCACACGACCGGATATTTGTTATGCGATTGGGATTGTAAGTCTATTTCAGGTGGATCTGGGAGCAAACCATTGGGTTGCGGTAAAGCATATTTTCAAGTACCTAAGAAGGACTCGAGGGTATATGCTTATGTATTCGGATGAGGACTTAACTCCTCTACGATATACTGATTCGAATTTTCAATCTTGTTTGGATTCTAGGAGATCGACTTCAGGTTTTGTGTTTACTCTGGATGGCGGTGCCATCAGTTGGAGAAGTGTGAAGCAAGATTGCACTTCGGATTGAACGATGGAGGTCGAGTATGTGGCAGCTAGTGATGCTTCGAAAGAAGTAGTGTGGCTCCACAAGTTCCTTGGGGATCTTGAGGTAGTTCCTAGTATGGATAAGGCGCTATCACTGTACTGTGATAACAGTGCGGCGGTAGCTAATGCTAAGGAACCAAGATTTCACAAGAAGAGTAAACATATTGATTGGAAGTATCATGTGGTAAGGGACTTCATCGAGGACGGGCATGTCACGGTGTACAAAATCGTATCTGAGGACAATTTAGCTAATCTATTTACGAAGATATTTACTGGGAGAGTCTTCGAGACATGTGGAAGCTATGTGGATGCAAGATTTGTCATATTTACTCACTTAGTGCAAGTGGGAGATTGTTAGACATGTACGCCCTAAGGAGTAAAAATGTAATATGCTTTTAGAGACATTTTTATCAATAAAGAATTTATTTATTATTGATATACCAAAACTTGTCCTCTTTACATTCATATTTGTTGAATGTATGTTAAGCAATAATAGTCTGAGACTGTTGGTGTAAACCTTTAAGAATTGGGCATATGATGGACAGATTATGTGGAAGACACGATTCTTAAGGTGACAGTCTAAATCATAAGATCCACAATAGAGGGAATAAAGTTGGGCACTTTATTTATGTAAAGATTGTTATGTTGTCTATATGCCTATTGGGGGATGGTTTGTCTTGGCCATCGGAGGTGGACTTTGTGAATAGAAACATTGGCATGTTGTCATAGGTGATGATGTGTTGGATCGGGACATAAAGTGAATTGATTTGGATTAATAATTCTGTCTCAACAAATCAATTCACTTTAGACAATCATTTGCATTGTATCTTAATCCTGAGATGAATAGTAGGTCCGTTGTCTTGACTTGTGTCTTTTGATGTACCAAAGGGTGACACCTACATTTTAATAGTGGTATGCATGCCAGTACGCTGGAGGCATGACTCTTGATAGCATAGACCCGTTATTCATAGATATGGAATCCATAGCTCCTCTTTAGGAGTAGTGATATCCTTTTATATGCGTTATCCTATAATTGAAAAACTAGAGCACTCAACCATTTGGAAACATAGGTGTAACCGAAGGGTATACGGTCTTTGGATGGTAAGTTTTTCGATGGTGAGATAATAGAACATAAGATAAAAATAATTGAAAAGGTAAGGCAGAACTTGTCTTTAAGCTGATTATGGATAAATCTATGAGGATACAATACACTATGATATGTCATGGAGACTTAGCTATATGGGTGTCGTAATTCTATACAGTTTGAGAGTGCAGCTCTAAGCTTTTCGTGGAGTAGGGTTGGAGTTGATAATTATGAAATGTATATTTGGGATAGTGGGTTTCATTATTATCGGGAGCTTGAACTATATTGGTTCATCAGGTCTTCTTTGCTAGCTCACAAAAATCCTATAACGATACTACGTGCTTTTCCAATAATTGTGACTTATGTCAGGTTTATCAAATTGGTTGAAATTCTGTAAAATAAGATAATTCATGTCTATTTATTAGTTGAATTAATTTTGTGATGAAATTAATTCAGGATAAACTTGTTGAATTATCAGGAATGGATAATTCATGTCTGTTTATTGGTTGAATTAATTTTAAGTTAATTCAAGATAAACTTGTTAAATTATCAGGAATTCATTTATTTTCCTAGAGATTATCTAGATAAAGTTGTTTTAATTAGATAACTTCTCTATTGGGTTATTTGAATTAAAATTGAGACTTTATCCAATAGAATCTCGAGTGGAAAATGAAAGATTCATTGAGATTTTTTATTACAGTTTTGGCATGCCGATCCTCAGGTTCGGCCTGTCCATGGGGCAAGTTCGGTATGCCGGTTAAACAAATCAGCTTGTTGACTATGTGATAAAAAGATCACACATTTTCACACCGATTTCATCAAATATTGATTCAAATTTGATTTTGATTTGAATTTTTGAGGCCTTATTTGATAAAGATTGACTCTTGGGCCCAACTTCTATAAAAGGGGAGTGAGTCTTATTATTGTTTAGATCAATTGAGAGATTAAGAGCAAAACTCTATTGGTGAGATTTTGAAAACTCCCTGAAAGCTCTTGTTCACAAATCACGAACACTAGCTTTGGGTTCTTTCAATTGGTTGGAAAGAGAGTCGCCTGGTGGAAGAGGTGTACGTATGAGACCACACTCACTCCGATCATGGATAGAGAATGGTAAAGAAGGCCAGTTGGTTGAGGTCCTTCTGGAGCATTACTTCTCTTCACTGATTGAGGAAGCTTTTCGGCATTTACAAGGTTAGTAAGATTTGGTTAATTTGTGCATATAGCGTGTCAAATTTGTGTTTTAGAAAATACTCTGATATAAAAATTTTTAAAATTCTACTGCGTACTATTTTTCCAACACATATACCTTCGAGTCTTTGTCAGGTACTTGAAAATATGCTTTACCCCAACCTAATGGTTTGGTCCCGGATTTACCTGAAATCGACTTACAATCCCAACCGCATAACAAATATTCCGTCGTGTGCAAAGCATGGCATACATGAGACTATCCACTGTTGAAGCATGCGGCACCTTTTTCATGTATTCTCTTTCTTCTTCACACTTTGGAGAGTCTTTCTTAGAAAGAGTAATTCTAGACCTAGATGGTTGCCCACCTTTCTTGGAATCCTACATTGCAAACCTCTTGAGAATTTTATCTATGTAGTCAGCTTGGGGCAAAGCTATCATTTTGTTCTTCCTATCTTGAAAAATCTGGATACAGAGAACAAAATTAGCCTCACCCAAGTCCTTCATGTCAAATTGCTTGGTCAACCATAATTTGACTAATGACAATGCCCCAATGTCATTGCCAATTAGTAGAATGTCATCTACATGGAGCAGTAGAAAAACCACCTTCCCATCCTTAATGTATTTGCAAACACATGGTTCATCCATATTTTGTGAGAACCCATAAGTCTTGATCACTTGATCAAATCTTATGTTCCAATAACCGGAAGCTTGCTTAAGGCCATATATTGACTTTAACAGCTTACAAACCTTACCCTTTTGACCCTTGACCTTGAACCAGTCTGGTTGTTCCATATAAATGGACTCATCAAGATAGCCATTTAGAAAAGTCGTCTTGACATCCATTTGCCAAATCTCGTAATCGAGAGCAACAGCTATGGATAAGGGAATCCGGATGGATTTAAGCATGGCTACAAGCAAAAAAGTTTTCTCGTAATCGATTCCTTTCTTTTGTGTGTAACCCTTAGCTACCAATCTAGCCTTAAAGGTTTCAACCTTTTCATCCATTCCTCTTTTTGTCTTATAGATCCACTTACACCCTATAGGTTTTACCCCTTTGGGTAGATCCACAAGCTCCTAGACTTGATTAGTCTCCATAGACTTCATCTCTGTGGTCATGGCCTCTGTCCAAAGTTTTGAATCAACATCCTCTATAGCCTTTGTATAAGTGTAAGGATCCCTATCATGTTCATCCGGTTCAGCCAAGAAGGCCTCACTATAGAACATATACCTCTTAGGATGACGTCTGATCCTCCCACTATGCCGAAGCCCATTAGGTTGTTGTTCAGGTTCATTTGGTTTTTCTACACCGATTGGAGTTGTTTCTTCTGGAACCCCTAGAGTGATTGGATCACTCCTTAACTCCTTAAGCACTATTTTGCTTTGAGGCTTAAAGTCATCCATGTAACTTTCCTCAAGAAAAGTTGCATGAGTTTAAACCACGACTTTATCTTCCTTTGGGTTATCAAAATAACCCCCTTTAGTCCCTTTTGGATATCCTACAAACATGTAAACTTCTAAACGTGCTTCCAACTAATTCACATCCTTAAACAGGACATGAGCCAGACATCCCCATATGCAAATAAGGTTTACAGATTTCTTCTTGCCCGTCCACAACTCGTGAGGAGTTTTAGGGACCAATTTTAAAGGCACATTGTTCAAAAGATAACATGCGGTTTGTAGTGTATATCCCTAAAGGATAAAGGCAATGATGAATAACTCATCATGGACCTAACCATGTCCAACAAAGTCCTATTTCTTGTCTTCGCTATGCCATTTTGCTACGTTGTGCCCCGTGCAGTCAAATGGGATAAAATCCGATTCTCTAATAAGTGTCCCAAGAACTCATTAGAAAGGTATTCTCCACCTCGATTAGATCGAAGTGCCTTTATGGGTCTACCCAATTGCTTTTTCACTTCAGCCAAAAACTCCCTGAACTTATCAAAAGTTTCGCTTTGTGGTGCATCAGGTACACAAACCCATACCTTGAGTAATCGTCAATAAAAGTGATGAAATATTCATACCCTCCTCGTGCTTGGATGTTCATTGGTTCGCAAACATCACCATGCATAAGTTCTAGAACCCCTTTGGTCCTATTGCCCTTAGACCCGAATGGTCTTTTGGTCATTTTACCCTCTAAACAAGATTCACATTGAGCTATAGATTCCACCTTTAAGTGGCTTAAAGGTCCATCCCTTACCAACCTTTGAATCCTATTTAGATTAATATGACCAAAGCGCAAATGCCAAAGACAAGTCTTATTAGAGTGAGAAGTTTTAAGTGTTTTAGAGTTATTATCATTCATCTCAGCATTAAGCAGTAAGTCTATCTTAGGTTTGATAAAATATAGATTATTTTGCATCCATCTAGAACAGATAAAATATTTGTTTTTACGAATCACCATTTTATTATTAAAAGAAACCAAATAGGAGTCTTTGAATAGACAAGCTATAGAAATTAAAATTCTTTTAAATTTAGGAACGTAAAAAAATCTCGTTAAATTAAATTCCTATAATTATCAAAATAGAGATGGACGTCTCTCACTTCTTTAGCTAAGACCAAGGATCCATCGCCCCTCTGAAGCGTGAAGTCTTCATGAAACAGATTTCTCGTTTCTTTGAAGCCCTACAGAGAAACACAAACGTGATTAGTTGCACTGAAATCTATGACCCAAATGTCACTAGATTCCTCAACTAAACAAGTTTCTAAATACAAAAGATCACACCTACCTCCTCGGGAAAGGAAGTCTTTGCAATTCTTCTTGATGTGTCCGACCTTCCCGTAGGAGAAGCACTTAAGCTTCTTTGGGTTCTTCTTCTTCTTCTTCTTCTTGCTCTTGGGATTGGAACTAGAAGCAGCTGCCAACTTAGCCTTACCACCCACAGGAGATTCCCTGATCAACAATTCAAACTCTTGTAACTATTTCATTAATTATGTTAAGGTCATATCCTGCCTATTGCTCAAATTAAAAGCAGCTCTAAATGAGATAAACTCTTTAGGCAAAGTCTCAAAGACCATAGTCATCTGAGTTTCAGCATCGATGTTGGCTCCACTGGTTTGTGCCTCAGCAAGGAAACCCATGACCAACATCATGTGCTCCTTTACAGATGTCCCTGGTCTCTGCTTATAGTTTAAGAGTTTATGAAGTGCCCCTTGCTGCTTAGTTAAGGCCTGGCCTCCAAACATGTCTTCTAGATTTCCAAGATCTGCTTAGCAGTCTCATAATCCTCATGTTGAGGTTGTTGTATGTTGTTCATGCTGGCCATAACATAGCAGCGGACCTAATCATTAGCATCTTTCCAATGATCATATGCTTGGATTTGATCGTTGGTGAAATTTCCTGTAGGCTCGGGAGGACAAATTTTAGTTTCTCAAAGGAGAGGACGGTATTCAAGTTTCATTCCCAATCATTATAATTCTCTTTGGTTAATTGGTTTTTGTCAAGTATCGATGATAAAGTATTTTTAGACATTTTTAATCCACAATAAAGAATCATATACCAAACATAAGCAAACATAGCATAATAATTTAGTAAGATAACACATTCATGTAAAAACATGCAAATGTGTTTATGCGTCAAAATCTTGAAAATGTTACAACTTTACAACAATAATTCCCAACTCAGAATTCAACAAGCTCCTAGGGGAGCCATGCCAAATTCAATCAGTAACACGGACCCCCTCTTGATAAATATATGCATCCAGGACCCGTATGATCCAGCATATATTAATAATCGTTTCTTTAGCCATTAATTTTATTAACAAAGTTCCTAGGGGAGGTTAATAATAAAAATAACATGAGTGCATAACCATCATTTTAATATTTTATCCATGATTTACAATCACCACCTAGTGGTATGCAACCATAAATCATGCTAAAATACTTTATCCTCTCAGAAATCCAACCCGATACATGATGAAGTCCCTTTCTAGGGGTCGAAACCACCATGTGCTACCTATGGACCAACATTAGAGGCCTTAGGTCCCCTCTTTGAAAACCTTCTTCCACTCAATCTTTTGAAATTAAGGTTTTGTTTTAAAAACATGCATGACCAGTTTTAAATGAGCAGCACTCCCTATTCTATATGACATGTTATCAGTATACATGGCAAATCATATTATAATGCTAACAAGAAAAGCAATCAAGCAAAGCTACAAGCAAAATAATAATAAATAACTGTAATATTATGGTTCCACCCTAGAGAATAGAAATTAAAGTTTAGAAGAGAATAATCGAAACATATTATCGATTCTTCATCCTTGAATCCTCAAGCTATATCCTACTTCATGTAATGCCCATCTTCAAGTCTTCAATCTCGTATAGATCGAATACTCCAAATTTTCAATCATATCTAAATTTTAATATTTCTTAGAATTGTTGCAAAAATAAAATTAAAACTGTATAAAAAATTGCACCTTTTTTGAAAAAAAATTTCAACTCTCTGCCTGTAAGCCAATCTATATGATCAGCATGCCAGTCATGACCCTCCGCCTGCCAATCTTTTCAGGTCGGCTTGCTGGTCATGACAGTTCGGCCTGCCACTAGAGCCACCAGATTTTTGCCCCGCAAACGGCCTGAGTTCGGCCTGCCGACCCTACGACCATCGGCCTACCGAACTGGAAGGTTCGGCATGTCGACTAAGCAGAGATCACCTCTTTTCAGAAAATACAATTTTGATGCAATTTATCAATTTTATTTTCAACAATTCAAAAACATAAAATTAGAGAATAAGGAAATACCTGGGAATGCTATTATCCATCTTCTAGATCCGCCTTCTAGATCCGCCTTCTCTGAATGATTATTTAATTATAAAATTCTTTAAAATTAAATAATAATTCCTAAACAGAGATGATAGTTTGCCATCCAATTACATGAAAAACCTAGATACACATTCTAACCTCTAAGGAACCATAACCGGTATAAATTAATTAATTAATAAATAATTTAATCAACCATAATTAATTAATAAACATTCACCATATAATCCATGACAACATAAAAATATATAGAAAACTAGAGTGCCAACTCTCTAAAAAATTAAATTCAAGCATAGGAGAGATCAAGATCACATAATTTATTCATATAGTATGATCACAAACATGTAAATTTATGCAAAAACCATGGCTATGATACCAATTGTTGGAAAAATAGTACACAGCAAAATTTTTCAAAACACAAGTTTGATACACTTATTCTCTATCCATGATCAGAGTGAGTGTAGGCTCACGTCGTTTAGCTTTTCCACTAGATGACTCTCCCTCCAACCAGTAGAGAAATACCCAAAGCTATAATTCATGATTTGTGAATAATAGCTCTCTGAGGAGTTTTAGAGTCTTACTCTAGATTTCTTAACTAATTTAAATAATAATGATACTCACTCCTCTTTATATAGATGTTAGGCCCAGGAGTCAGTCCTTATCAGATAAGGCCTCAAAAATTTGAATTAGAATCAAATTTGGATCAATATCTGATAAAATTCGTGTGCAAATGCGTGATCCTTTTATCGCTCGGTCAGCAGGCCAAACTGACAGATCGACTTGCCTGCTGAACCTACTCCATCGGCAGGTAGAACTTAAAGATTGGCTTGCTGAACCTCCGAAAAAAATCCATGCGAATCTTTGTTTTCCTCCCGAGATTCTTAGGACAGAGCCTCAGTTTTAATTCAAATAACCCAATAAAGAAGTTATCTGATTAAAATAGTCATATCTAGATAATCTCTAAGAAAGTAAATATTCCTGGTAATTCAACAAGTTTATCTTGAAATAATTCAAAATTAATCCAACTGATAAATAGACATGAATTATCTGATCCCGATAAGTCAACAAGTTTATCTTGAATTAATTTTATCACAAAATTAATTCAACCAATAAACAAACATGAAGTATTTGATTTTATCGAATTACGAAGTCCGTATAGCTAAGTCTCCATGATATATCATAATGTATCGTATCCTCATAGGATTATCCATAATCGGCTTAAGGATAAGTTCTGTCTTACCTTTCTTATTATTTTTATCTTACGTTCCATTATCTCACCATTGGAAAACTTACCATCCAAAGACAATATACCATTTGATTATATCTATGTTTTCAAATGGTTGAGCGCTCCAGTTTTTCAATTACAGGATAACGCATATAAGAGGATATCACTACTTCTAAAGAGGAGCTATGGATTCCATATCTATAAATAATGTGTCTACGCTATCAAGAGTTATGCCTCCAACATACCAACATGCGTACCACAATTAAAAATATGGATGTCACCCTTTGGTACATCAGAAGACATAAGTCAAGACAATGGGCCTATTATTCATTTCATGATTAAGATACAATATAAATGATTGTCTAAAGTGAATCAATTTGCCAAGATAGAATTATTAATCCAAATCAATTCACTTTATGTTTCGATCTATTACATCGTCACCTATGATAATGTGCCAATGTTTCTATTCACGGAGTCCACCTCCGATGGCCAAGACAAATCATCTCCCGTTAAGGATAAAAACAACATAACAATCTTTACATGAATAAAGTGCCTAACTTTATTCCCTCGATTGTGGATCTTATGATTTAGACAATCACCTTAAGAATCGTGTCTTCCACTTAATTTGTCCATCATATGCCCAATTCTTAAAGGTTTAGAACAACAGTCTTAGACTTTTATTTGCTTAACATACATTCAACAAATATGAACGTAAAGAGGACATGATTTGGTATATAAATAATAAATAAATTCTTTATTGATAAAAATGTCTCCAAAAACATATTATATTTTTACTCCTTAGTGCATACACGTCTAACATATATAATATATATAATTTATGTTATATATTCTTTTATATATATATATATTAAATATAAACAAATCAATTAATTGATTTCTTCTTATTATATTTCATTTAATTAAAGCAAAACAATATACATCATCACATCATTACTTCATAAATAACTACAATCTCTACATAATTGGCATGGACCTTTTTTAGCACATTGGTCTCGCGTCTATTTACGCATTCTAAACTAACATCAAGTATAAGGTTGTCTCAAGTAATATTTTCTCGGTGAATCCGAGGTTGAACCCACAAGGAAGGATTTATTCAGTTCCAGTACGTGTATTATATTAACTTTTTCTTTTTATTTAAACTGAAAAATTTGAGGGTTAATATTTATTATTCACAGAATGTATTTACAATATTTACATATTTTTTTACAAAATTTTTCATCTTTAAATTTTGATAATTTGAAACTTTAATAACAAGAAATCCAAATAGTAACTTAAGCAGAGTAACGACAATTAAAAAAGTAAAACAACAATAATAATAGGACTGAGGCTCAAAGGTTCTATTCTGACAATTATCTTCAATATATTTTAGTTTCTCTTTTTATTTATTAGTTGATTTAAGTATACACTATGCCATCCTATGTCGACAATAAATCAAGATTTACCAAGCATTTACTGTGCCATTCCATGTCTATAATGTAGCAAAAATACAACTTAATAAATAAGCAGCATTTCAACATAACTTAACTAAAATAACAACCAAGATAGTAAGTTAAGCATTTACCGAGCCATTCTCTGTCTACGAGTAATCAAGGTCCTCCCAAGCATTATCCGTGCCAGTCTATGTCGTCGATAAATCAAAACCGTAATTTTGGCAGAGTTCTAGCTAAGAAAATATTGAAATTTTAAGTTTTCTAAGGAAATATTTTGGCATTACAACAGCTTAGAAAACTAAGAAAAACCAAAAATATTTAAGATAATTTTGCCCAAATTTCCCCCTCTCCCCTTAGCTAAAAAGAAATTTAGAAAGATATAATTAATAAAGTACTGGGGATATTATTAAGCATAATTTTTACAACATAAACTAGAAAATATTTTACAAGAAACTAGACTGAAAACTAAAATAAAAACTAAACTATAATAATTACAACAGCATTTTCATACTGCAAGAGGGGCTCTTTCAACTGAGGCAAATGCCTCGGCATTTATAAGGAATCAATTTCACAAACGACCATTTATAATTAATGCTCTTTCCTGTTGAAAGTTGACGATTTGAATTATTTCCTTCTTCTTTTACGCTGATCCGTGTTGGTGAGTATGCGAATTTGAGTTTGTAATCCAGTGTGACGCAGACCAGATCAGCACGGAACAGGCACGATCTGAACCGTTCAAAACGAGATCCAATGGCTGTCAGACGCGGGCAAGATGGGCCAGGTGGGACCAAGATTTAAGGCCGATGGATGAGTCAAAGTATTCAGATCTGACGATTCAGAGAACGGATGCACGTGGACACGACCGCACACGATCGGACACGCCTGCTGCACCCTCTGAGACACGCTGCGGCTTTGTCGGCGCGTGTGATGCACGCGCCAATCATATCTCAACACGTGGACCGTACTGTGAGATTCTGTTGACGCACCGAATGACGCGTTGACACGCGTCTCTTCCTTAGACGGTTGAGATGAATTCGGTAGTGAATCCGACGGTCCTTGTTATGTCACGTGTCCCATTTAATTTAAATTTGAATTTTCTTTATCTTTTTGATGCATTCGATGTCCGATTTTATCCGTTTTGGTGTCGTTTTGCTCCGTTTTTTCTCCATATTTCAAATCTAAAATCATAATCACACTAATATTAATTATTTTACAAACATAATATTTAAAAATATTTATTTTACATTAAAACACACAAAATTAAATAAAAACTCCTAAAATTTCCAGTCTCCTACGGTTTAGTACAAATATAATTTTTATGACTTGAAAATATTTTTAAAATTACTAAAAATATAATAAGACATATTCATAAACTCAAAAAACACTATCAAACACACTAAAACTCAAAATAAAATAACTGCATTACTTTTACGGTGTTGACTATTTACAGACTAGACACTTATTTAACACACCAAAATGATTCTAAAAATTACTAAAAATATTATTAAACATAAAACACTAAAAACACATTTTTAAACATATTTTCACACCAAGACACAAAAATACTTATTAACACAAAATGCTATTAATTAGAGGATTTAATGAGAAATAAAAGCGTAAATAAATGATTTAAGCCTTAAAAAATGTACACTTTTACAGTCTCATCATACATCGAATGCCTTATTGCTGTCACCCTTAATATCACTTAATAGCAGGTTAGTAATAATACCATTTTTATCAATTATAGTGTTAGACTCTCTATTTACCATTAAAGAGAAAACTAGGGTGTTACATACAATGTCTAATCTCACCACCATCAACGCTGGATTCGATCAACTCGTCTAGTATTCGATTCAATTTGCCATCTTCATAGCCTTTAATCTTACCAATATTGGATTCGATCAACTCATCCAATGTTCGATCCGATTAGCCATCTTCATGGCCCTACCATCTTCATGGCTTCTAATCTCAGCAACATTGGATTAGATCAACTCATCCAGTGTTCAATTCAACTTGCCGTCTTTATCTCCCTGCCATCTCCATGGCCTTTAATCTCACCAACACTGGATTTTGTTAACTTATCTAGTGTTCGATTCAATTAGCCATCTTTATGGCCCTACCATCTTCATGGCTTTTAATCTCACTAACACTAGATTCGATTAACTTATCCAGTGTTTGATTCCATTAGCCATCTTTATGGCCTCGCCATCTTCATGGCTTCTATTCTCAACAACACTAGATTTGATCAACTCATCTAGTGTTTGATTCAACTTGCCATCTTCAAGGGCCTATCAATTTCATGGCTTTTAATCTCACCAACAGTAGATTCGATCAACTCATCTAGTATTTGATTCAACTGACCATCTTTATGGCCCTACTATTTTTGTGGCTCCTAATTTCATCAACATTGGTTTTGATCTACTCATCGAGTGTTCAATTCAACTTGCCATCATTATGGCCCTATCATTTTCATGGCTTTTAATTTCATCAACACCGGATTTGATCTACTCATCCAGTGTTTGATTCAACTTGCTATCTTTATGGCCTTCCCATTTTCATGGTCTCAAATCTCACAAACACTGGATTCGATGTACTTTCTTAGTGTTCAATTTGATTTACCATCTTACAAACATTGGGTTCAATTTATTTATCCAATGTTTATTTACAAACATTGTGACTTTTCGATATTTGGTATTACCAAGTCATGTTAGAATTTGGTTAATCAGATTGACCTTCCAACAAATTCAAAGTTTAATTATTAGTGAATAAAACTTTAAAGGGGATCAATACTAGAGCAAATATCATGAAAAGAAAAAAGTGAGATTCAATTCAAGGTTGGACAAAGAATGTTCATTACTTCCAAATTACAAAGGCATGGTTAAAAAAAGGTGCATTTCATTCGCCACATCAGAGGTACTCTCATCAATTGGGAGCCACACAGTGGTCTTTTTGTTTGGTTTTGAAGCCTTATTTTCATCAACCTTGAAAGCTGATGCATCCGCATTAGTCTCCTCGACATCAGAGTCAGCCTCAGAGGCTAGTAGGTCCTAAAGCTTTGCTATCTTGGCATCAACGTCCCAATTTTTACCCTGATGCTCATTAAACTCTTTGAACAACTCAAGCCTTGCCCTAATGGTGGACTTCCTATGGACATCAAGGAGCTATTCCTTAATTGCCACAACTTCGCTAGCCTTCTTATCCACTTCCCTTTTAGCTCAATCGAGCTCTTTCTTTTTTTTCAACAAAAGGTTGTTGTTTATATCAATAACCTTCTCGTTAGATGAAGCCGATCTAGCAATAGCATTGTTCATCTCTTGCAGTGCTCTCACTCCACTTTTGCCTTCTTCTTCTCCTCTTGAGTTTTCTTGAGTTGGTCGTCCAAGTCACGTGTAAGTGCGATGAGCCTCTCATGTTTTAACTTGTCCTTATTCACAAAGATGTTATACATCTAGAAGGCCTACAAAATACAAGGTTAAATATTTACTCATGAAAACAATTTAAATCGAAGCGGGACTTGTTCAAATTTTACCTGGCCGAAGAGGATAGCGGACTCATTGCAAAGCCAAGAGAGAGATTTCCCTCAAAACTTTGTTTCGTTGGAGGAAAATTCAAAGCTCTTTACAGCATTTGGAGCCGACTCCCTGTCCTACAAGACATTTGCATCCTTTAACACATCAAGTGTCTTCTTGCTGATTTGATGGTTTCATCTACTTAAGAGAGCTCGGCCCCAGCTGCTTTCATTTCCTTGACACCAAGGGCTGGATGTCGAAAGAAGGAGGTAGGCGTAGATTCGTGATGTCCAAGGCATCGGATTTGCTTGCCTTGCCCTTCTTTTTCTTTCTCTTTTTTTTAGCCGAGGCTTGTATAGCAGCTTTCTTTCCAGTGCCTTTTCGGCTGATGGAAGTGTTACCTTCATTGAAGACACTACAACTTCTACGAGTATAGCATCTTTGTCAGAAAGAGAGCTTATGTATTTTGATGAACCACATAACTGCTGAAAGTGAACCATGGCAAACAAAAATCCAATCGACACGATCAGGAAAAAGAATAAGGATACCTGTTGGAATTTCTCTAAAATTTTTCCAAATGGATGATTTTCTAAGTCAATCAGGGTGTAATACCTCTGCCCAAGTCCGTCCTTCAAAAAAGTAAAAGTGTTAAGCTTCTCTAAAAATCGTTCTCTACTTAGAGGGGTGTGGTTCAACTTGTAATCTGCAAAGCAAGGAAGAAACATAAGGATTAGTTGGAATGACTACATCAAGCAAAGTAGGGTTCAAAACTCATCAATATGTCCAAATAAAAAGGGAAATGGAAATCAAGTGGTGAGTTCGACAGAAACACGGTTGAGGGACATAAAAAAGTATTTCTTCTTCCACTACTCATTGCATTAACAAAATCGGTGATGATTCACTTCGATTGCCTATAAACAAATTAAAATTGACCCATGTTCTTATTGTTGGGCTTTAAATAATAGCACCAAAGGAAGTCCGTTATTATGAAGTTGATATCTACTTCCGCGATAAATACTATTAGAGCAAGGAGTAGTCACATCTTGTTCGACATAAGTTATGTAATTGAAATCTAGAAGTAAGATGCGACTTTGAGAATAAACTCAGGGATTGGTAGTTGAAGTTGTAGCTCCAACCATTTGGTGTAAACGCATAACCAGCTATAATCCTAAGTATCCGCTAGCTTGTAGGGAAAGGAGATTCGGATTTCTACAGAAGTAGGAATCCCATACTCAACCCGAATTTTCGATAGATCCTCACTTTTGAGGATGAATTCTTGGTTTTTACCAAAAAGGAGACCTCCTTGGTGGGTGATTTGTATACTCTCCTTTTGGGTGATTCGTTCTGTTCGACTTGACTAAAGGGACCTGCGGGTCTTTTCTTTTCCTCGCTTCGATGGTGCCTTCTTCTGCCGCTCTACTGCTTCCAGCCCTACCAATTCGGGGATCCCATTCGAGTCTCTATTGTTCTAGGATCCCTTCATTGACATCCCTCTTGTCGTCGCTACCTCAGAGATTATTGCTTTTGTTTAAGCTAGAACTAATATCAATGGTCTTCTTTGACATTTTTATTTTTACACAAATAGAATTTTGGAGGAAATCTAGCGCAAAAAAGATCAAACAGCCAAGGAATTCAAGACTCAAGGGATTCCGAGGGAATTCTTGAATGTTCTAAACCCACAAGAACCAAACAACTAGCGAAACTATAGATTTTCTCAGACAGTGAGGTGAAAATGGTGTCAAAATGCACGAAATTGCAAGAAAATTGGATCTATAGAAAGAAAATCACAAGAATATCAAGGAATGGGAAGAAAAGCTTAGAAAACTTAAGAGGAATTGCTTGAAATTTGAAGTAAAGATGATAGTGAAATGAAAGAGGAGAGAGATCCCTTATATATTGTCTAAAGACAATGATGGATGGCTTGGATTTATTTTTAGGGAAATGATTTAACAGCTAAGATTAGGATATCTTTTCGACTTCCTACTCAAATTGAGGCATTGTCTCTTCAATTAGGTGTTGACATTAATGGTGCAGAGACATTTTGAAATGCTCCAATCATACGTACCACATGTAATGAGTGATTGACGCTCACATTTTCCCAAGGTAGGGCAACGATTATGGTGTGAATGCAAAGTTTTGTACAAAGGAAGCAATGTATTATCGAACTTAGGTTTGGACGTGTTCAGAATGACCAATTTACTCCTACAATTGATTACATCGACTAAGGAGTAAGGGCTAACTATTAAAGTACAATTTGATCAAGCCTAAATTGTTCAACAAAGGCCCAGAATGAGGAATCAAAATTACAGTTAGAGTGAATCAAGCCAAAAAGAGGGTTTAGATTCAAGACAGATTGATATGGAAAGCATCACTTACTCATTGCTTAGTTAACTTGAGCATCAATCGATTCGATGGTTAGGGTTCGATTGTAGTTTTTTCTCGTTTCATTTTGTGTGAATATAAGCATTCCTTACCATTGTAGATTTGCTAAGTTTCGATCCAATGGAATTGATGTATAGAACTTGGTAGTTACAAGAAGATATATGCTAAGCCACGAAATAGGATGTGGGGAGAAGTCCGCGTTGAAAAAAGAATACGCAGCGAAATTTTAAAATTTTAAATTAGAGTATTTTCCAAAACACAAGTTTGACATGCTATATATATAAATTAATAAGATCTTACTAACCTTTTTATGCGGAAGAGTTCCTACAATCAATGATGAGAAGAACATTCCAAAAAGGCCTCAACCAACTGGCCTTTTTTGCTATTCTCTATCCACGATTGGAGTGTGTGTGGGCACACACTATACAGCTCTTCCTCGGTGACTCTCTTTCCACCAATTGAGAAGACCTAGAGCCGAAGTTTGTGGTTATGAACGATAGCCCTCAAGGAGTTTTAGAGTATCTAACACTAGAGTACTTACTCTTAACTTCTTAACTGATCTAAATAGCTAAGAAAACTCACTTTCTATTTATAGATGTTGGACCTAGGGTTGGTTATTATCAGATAAGGCCTCAAAATTTTGAATCTGGATCAACTTCTGATAAAATCACTTCAAAAACACGTAATCAGATTATCGTTAGATTGACAGGCCAAACCAACGGATCGGCCTTTCAAACTTACTCCATCGACAGGTCGAACTAACTAATTGGCCTGCCGAACTTGTGATAATATGATCCCTGAGAATCTTTTATTTTCCACCTGATATTCTTTGGATAGAGCCTCAGTTTTAATTCAAATAATCCAATAGAGAAGTTATTTGATTAAAACAGTATATGGATAATCTCAAGGAAAATACATATTTTAGATAATTCAACAAGTTTATCTTGAATTAATTTACAAAATTAATTCAATCGATAAACAGACAAGAATTATCTGATCCTATTGAATTTCAGCCAATCTAATAATTTAACATAAGTCAGTAATTTATTAGAAAAGGACACCGTATCGTTACAGGATTTATTATGAGGTAGCAAAGGGGACTTGATAGACTCATATAGTTCAAGCTCCAATAATTATAACATACAATATCTCAAATATATATTTTATAATTATCAACTCTAATGCTACTCTACTAAAAGCTTAGAGTTGCACTCTCAAACTATATAAAATTACGAAGCTCCAAATTAGCTAAGTGTCCATGACATATCATAATGTGTCGTATCCTTATAGGATATTTATAATCGACTTAAAGATAAATTCCATCTTACCTTTTCGATATTTTTATCTTACGTTTTGTTATCTCACCATTGGAAAACTTACCATCGAAGGATAGTATACCATTCAGTTACACCTATACATCCAAATGGTTGAGCACTCTAGTTTTTCAATTACAGGATAATGTATATAAGAGAATATCATTGACTCTACCAATGGAGCTATGGATTCCATATCTATAAATAACAAGTCTACGCTATCAAGAGTAATGTCTCCAACATACTAGTATGCACATCATCACAAAGTCAGGATGTCACCCTTTGATACATCAAAAGATATAACCCAAAAGAACGGGCCCATTAGACATTTCAAGGATTAAGATACAACATATATATTGTCAAAAGTTAATTGATTTGCACATATAGAATTATTAATCCAAATCAATTCCACTTTATATCCCGATCCTATATATCGTCACCTATGACAATGTATCAATATTTTTACTCGTGGAGTCCAAGTCCAATGGCCAAGACAAGCCATCTCCTGTTAGGGATATAGATAATATAACAATCTTAGTATGAATAAAGTGCCCAACTTTATTCCCTTGATTGCGGATTTTATGGTTTAGACCGTCACCTTTAGAATCATGTCTTTTGCATAATCTGTCCATCATATGCCTGATTCTTAAAGGTTTAGATTGACAGTCTCAAACTTTTGTTTGCTTAACATACATTTAACAAATACGTACATAAAGAGGACAACATTTGGTATATTAACAAGAAATAAATTTCTTATTGATAAAATGTCTCTAAAAACATATTACAATATTTTACTCCTTAGAGCATACGTGTCTAACAGTCCGATGTTTACGTCCTATCGAAGATCAGCATGTGTCCTACTACTACAAGCACTACTAAGCCCACTCCTTCTATTAGCTTGGAGGTATGATCTCATATAGCACTCTATATATATGGTAGCGGCAGCTTCATTGAGAGACACACGAAAAAACTTATAAAAACTCTACAGAAAGAGTTACTTTCTTTATATCATCTTTCTCAAATACTTTGTAATATGTACCAATTCATTCATCATAGTGAAAAACAGTGGATATAGCTCTCATTACAAAGTGAACTACTATAAATCTCGCGCGTGGTATCATTTATTTTTGCAATGATGTTTGATTACATACAGCTTTGATTTAATTTTCATCCTGTAATTATTTTGATCTTGTTCTTAAAAGTTATACAGATCCTAATAACGGTGATTTGAGGGCCTAAACTTATAAATAGCAAATGTCAAATTGAATTCTATTCTGTTTATATTTAATTGTAGATCCAACGTCTACAGTCGACGAAGGCTCTGAAAGTGGCAGCGAAGATGTCGGTATCGTGCAAACGGTTGAGCCAAGGTGCCTAATTTTATTAATGCCTATAAAATCATAAGGGATGAGATTAGGGGTATTTCATGGATTTAGAAATTTTTTTCAATTTTCAATTTTTTTAACTCTTACACTAAAATATGTTATTTTTTTCCTTCTCTCAATTTTTTATCACAAAATGAGAGGCATATAGATGTAATAAGGGAGGTGGTTTGTTCATTAATTAAAAAAAAGGCGGTTTGAGAGAGAAAAAAGCATAAACATATATTGTTTATTAATTAAAAAATGTGGCTTGAAAAAAAAGAGCACAGACATATATGGAAGAAATTATTTAAAGGGAAGCAAAGCAAGAAAAAAAAAAAAGTTTTATGAATGTACATTGAAAAGATTTAAGCGTAAAAGAGCTTTTGGCAAAATAGGGACAAAAAAGAAAACAAATCATAAAAGGAAAATTGTGTTGTATTCAACGATACAAATGCATAGAATGAATATTAGAATATTTGATGTCAAAGAAAGGAATTCACAGCCAAGCTTACAAACAAACCCAACAATGCCCCAGCTATGACTTCAACCTCAGTATGGCCAATGGATTCTTTTAACGGAGAATATTTTCTTCTTTCTAACCCTTCTTTGGCTGCAGCTCCCTTGATGCCAGAAGGAATTTGCCTCGGAGTCTTCTTCTCCAACTTGGATACCAAAAGGGCATTTTTTGTTTTCGATGAAACGGAACCTGATTCCTCCGACAAGTAGTTTACGGGAGAGGATGTCCCTGCTTGAGAATTGTAACCATCCACGTTCTCCTCTGCGGGAATGGAATTTGCTCGGGACTTTTCTTCCAAGGCTTTGTTGAGCGTTCTCGCATGGATTCCTACTTCTCTTCTAACACCCTGTGAAAGAACACATATGGCCTAAATTTCAGTTCAGACGATCCAACTAACGAAATAACAGTACAGATGGAAGACAAAATCTCATCCAGCAAAACTCAAGGGAAAAAATAGTTGTACCATCAAAGATTTAAAAGTGTGCATGGCCAAATAGAAAAAAGCAAGCAAATTCAGATAAATTCTCTGAGTGTGACGGGATGTGGTTATTTGAAACTCCTTCATTGTTAATGAAGAAAATGATAACCGCAACTTCAACTACACAAGAGTAGCTTGAAAATTGAAATGCAACTTCACCTTCTCACAGGAGGATCTAGAGAGAAAAAGCAACAACATATTGTTCCCCAGTTCAAAAGAATTGATAGAAGAAGCTGTGAATTTTACTATGAGATGAGAACTTCAAATGCAATGGAATGTGCGGGGGAAAAAAACATGTTAAAAGCATAGATATTATTTCACAAGTCAATATTAAGGATTACGCTGCGTTATCTCTTGGATGTACTTATTGTCAAGGTATCTTACAAGTCTTCTATAAGTATCACTTAACAATTGCAGCGCAATCTTATTTTAAACAATTATATATTTTTATCCCAAAATTTCCCATCGAGTTAAGGAATTCTATTTCATAAATAAAGATACGATGTTAAGGACTACACTTGATCTAACGTAACATGCCTTTTTTCAACTAAATCAATTGGTATGAGAAACTCAACTCTATCTGTTAGAGAAGTTCTAACTTCTATGTATGCCCCTAAATGCACTAGCTTGAAATTGAATTCAGAAATAATGACATTTCAGGTTTCTCCCCTCTTGAGTTCTCTTTCCACCTCTAGAATTCCCTTTCTCTCTCTCTCTCTCTCTAATCTCTCCAGGTTCTATTTCTCTATCTCAATTCAATCTCCTCTCTTGGTCCTATGTCACCCACAATAGAATCAACGCAAATTTTACTCAATCATGCCTCATTCATTCAACATTTTAAAGACCTTTCAATAATATACCAAAAGTAACCCCATATCATGATTCATGATTATGAGAAAACAAATTCGGCAGAAGACAGAACAACATGTGAGTGTGAGTGTGAGGTACAACATCTAGAGCATGCTCAATCAAGTGAAGGAGATACCATTACTATTACCATTACCACCAAAATCAACATTTTTTTTTCTTTTGTAGCATACACACAACAGTTGCAAGACATGGCATGCTCATCCTTTGACTTTTCTATACATCAATCAAATTACAACATCGACATGCTTAAACGTCTATACCTGGGCATCGTACATAATAAGGCCAGCATAAACGACCGTTATACCAAATATTGAATCCGAGAATCCTCTGCAGATAAGCAAAGGCGGTTATTTCAAACATCAGTTTCCAAATTGAATTTGTAGTCGACAATGATCAATAATGCTTACCTTTCAAGACCAAGGCATGTTGCAGCAGCCACAACTGCCTATCCATCATCCATTGGCATATGCATTCAACACTTGATTTGTCAGATCATGATTCAATAACCTTGTAGATCTAGAACCCAAAAAAAAAAAAAAAAGATATATACATACACATGAAATGAAAATATGAACAAGTAGGCGGGCCCTCTAATTTCTGTCTGAAAGACAAAATTATCTAAAACCTCATAATATGAAAATTTTTGTCCTAAAAACTATGTGGGATCTACTTTTGCATTAAAAAAAGAAAAAGAAAAAAGAGAGAGAGAGAGAGAGTTCCATGACACTGTGCAAAGAGAGAGTTAGTGTGGCTAGCTGCAAAAGTTTAACTATTTTATCGAGTCTGTGTGTGTATGTTCCCTGGTTAATGCAGTAATACAGAGACCCGTACTGTAATGTAGATTAATGATGCAGAGAGTCCCTTTTTTCCAGTTCGTGAGACGGGAAATGAACGAAATTAAAAGAGCTTCTTATCCCCCTGACTTTGTCGGGAATTGGCGCTCTAGACCTTAAAATTCTTTTCTTGAAAACTTTATCCTTAAATTTACGAATGGTAACAATTAAATACATTAAACTTTGAACAGAATAACCATAATTTGTTTTCTTCTTTTGTCACTCTTTTACAAACAGTAACAATTAATAGCCCATTCGGTACGTAGGTTCAAAAAGTTTTATAGCCTGTTTGGTATAGAAATTCACAATGTTTTAAGCTAGTTTAAACCACGTAGATAGTTCAAACTGGCGTTTGGTAAAATAATGACTGAGGCCAGTTCAAACCATAAAAGCGGTCCTAAACCAACCAAAACACCCAAACGCCAAACTTTACCCCCTTAAGTTCACACAATTTGGATCATTTTTTATAGTAAAACTCATTCCTAGTCTCCTTTTTCCTTTTGTAAATCATGGTTTTCCAAACAACAGTTCTTGTTTTAAACTTGATGTGATGTTACTATTCTCGTTTTAAACTTTTACCTTCTAAATACCAGTTCAAAACAACTGTTTAAGCCACACGGTTTAGAATCCATGATTCAAACGAAAAAGTTCTAGATCCTATTATTCCGAACTAACCCAACAAACAAAACCTAGGTATATGACATTTTTCAGAGCAAATATGTATACATATATATTAAATTTTGAACAGAATAGCCATAATTTTCTTTTTAGCACGTTGATTCCCTAAATTGCTCAAAGTTCACCCTGAAAAAATTATTGTTGTTGTTGTTAGCAAGTTAACCCCAGAATTAGTCAGAATATCCTAAATTAATCTGCAATTGAGGCTAGTTACAATTAAACTTGTAAAAGTGGAAGGATTAAAGTAAAAAGAAAAGAAGTTGAAAGATAAAAGTAGTGAATGAAGAAAGATGATGGGGATAATGTTAAATACATACAGAGGAATGAGTGGAGGGGAAGCCACCAGCCTGAAAAGCGGTCTTAAGATCAAAGTGTTTTCCGTAAAGAATTACATTACTCCATGGCTTACATAGCTGCCCAATACCCCCAGAAACACCCGCCGCTATCAACACCTGAAAACAAAAAAACAAAAACAAAAAACAAAAAACATCATCAATTTTTGCAAATAAGTATATTATGTTAAAAATATAAAGAGCAGAAAGACGTTGGTTGACCTTGTTATGGAGAAGCTGCGCTAGTATTTCCTGTGATAGCTGAGCTCTACACAAACCTACTCTTCCTCTTCTTCTTATTCTTGTTCCGAAGAGTGGCAATTGGTTTCCATTTCTAGGAAAACTGCAACTCTGATAATGAGAACAAGCATTAGATAATGAAAATGAAATGCTGCTCAAACAATTTTGTAGCTGTACCCACATCATGATTTCTGATCTCTGTTTCTGTGGACACCGCTAAGCGAGTATACAAGCAAAAGTAAAAGCCCAGGAGTTCCTTTACGACATTTGTAATGGAGGAATATACCCCCCCAACCACAAAACGACATCCCGCACGATGCATGATGGCCCATGTAAAGTCACAATTTATGTTTTATTAAATTATACATGACAGAATTAATGGAGCAAAAAATCTACACAAAAAATTACACAAGTAACTAAAACTATGTATTTGTTTTATTTTGACCTTCCACCACTGGTGAAGCCATAGACTTTTTTGACTGAGATAAATAAAAGCCCTGTTTTGAATCAAAACTATAATACAATTTTTTTTTTAACTTTTTTATCTCGTTGCTTCTTTAGGTTTTTTTTCCCCCAAATACACTAAATTTTGAATTGAATTTTTAAAGTTAAGAGTCCAAAGAATTGTGAATCTACACTACTTTGAATCAAAACTAGAACAAAAGTTTTTTTAACCTTTGTTTATCTCTTTGTATCTTTGATTTTTTTCCCTCAAAATGAATTAAATTTGTAATAGACTTTAATTCTTTTAAAGTTGAGTCTAAAGAATTATGAATTTACATAGTAATATAGTTGACTTTTTATTTGCTTGAGATTTTAAGTTTCAAAAATGAAAATTTAACAATGAAAACTTAAAGGCGTTTGGCAAGTCGTCGGAACCAAATGGTTCTAACCCACTACAATGTGAAGCTTTTAACAGCTACAATAAAAAAAAAAAGTTGCTACAGTGTAAAGCTCTTATATGCTATAGTTTTTAATTCAATATTTTCAATTCAAACGGTTTTTTAGACACTCTATTAGGGCATCATTGTAAAGTTTTAAAAAATTTTATGTAGCCATTGTTATTAAAAAAATTTAAGGCGGGGGGGGGGGGGTGTGGTGGTGTGGGGTTGGGGGGTGTAAGGAAGGGCATCTACTGCAGCTCCTCCCTTGCCTCCAACATCAACTTTTTGTGCCTAACTACTTTGAGATTTATAAAATATATTATTTCGATCCTTTAGACAAATAGAAAAAGATGATAGACAAACAGAGTTTAAAGGAAAAAAAAAGTAAAAGAAGGTTACAGTAAAGCACCAAAAGATGTTTGAGAGCATTAGTGCAACACCCACCTAACCTAATTCTAAAAGACCCATCTAGTTACATTAAGTAGCGTTACATCTTACCTTATTACTTATATTAACCTTAATATGTTATTCAAAAGGAGTATAAACAAATTTGAACTTTTAAAAAGTTTTAACTAGTGAGGATATCAAAATATATGCAATACACCTTAAATGGCTGGTAAAATATATACAATATAATACATCTCTCAAAAATAGTCTCAATTGTGTACCATATATAATCCCTCTGGCTGACCAAAAATACATATACAATAAGACCATAAAATAACACGTCAGCTAGTCCATACACCTTAACTTTTAGCATCAAGAGTGTGCCAGCCAACCATCTAGTCCTCAGCTAATGCTAGGACGTGCCCTCATCTACATCACCATAGTGAGCTAATGCCCATAAGTAGAATTATGCAAGCATGAATAGCATTTGAATAAATGAGCTCAATTAATATATGCTTACTCCTAACTTTTCACTTTATCATTCTTTCATTCCATTTACTCTTTACTGTATCTTTCATACTCTTAACATAGTGTACACACTGTTTAGTGTTTCTTGGAGAGAGAAGTATTACATCCTAGATGTTTAAATCATTGGCGTCCCAGAAGCTTAACATCTCACATGGCATCCCAAATGCCTAACCATTGGCGTCCCAGACGCTTAACATCTCATATGGCATCCCAGATGCCTAATCATTGCATCCCTAATGCTTAAAAGTTTCACATCATTGCATCCCAGATGCTTAGAGTCCCGTCACAGCTCACCAGTATAATCAATTTCACATTTTTCACAATTCTTTACATGCTGGCATATATTTGAAATCACAACATATAGTGCAATGCATATAACTTTCACATATTAATTCACAACATTAAATGCACAACAATTATGGTGATACTATTGGAAAAATAGTGCGTAGCAGAATTTTAAAAATTTTATACCAGAGTATTTTTCAAAACACAAGTTTGACACGCTATATGCATAAATTAACTAGATCGTACTAACCTTGTATGCTTAAGAACTCCTAAAATCAATGAAGAGAAGTGCATTTTAGAAGGACCTCAACTAACTAACCTTCTTTGTTATTCTCTATCCACGATCGGTGTGTGTATGGGCACACTCGTATAGCTCTTCCTCCGCTGACTCTCTTTCCAACCAATCGAGGAAACCCATAACTAAGGTTCGTGATTTATGAATAATAGCTCTCAGGGAGTTACAGAGACTCACAAACTAGAGTGCTCACTTTTAATTCCTTAATTGATCTAAATGACATATGAGTCTCACACCTTATTTATAGAGGTTGGGCCCAGGAGTTAGTCCTATCACATAAAGCCTCAAAAATTTGAATCAGGATCAATATCTGATAAAAATTACATTTAAAAATGCTTGATCAAAAATCGCTAGGTCAACAGGCTAAATTGGCAGATTGGTCTGCTGAACTTACTCCATCGACAAGCCGAACTTGAAGATCGGCCTACCAAACTAACGATAAATGATTCCTATGAATCTTTATTTCCTATATGAGATTCTTGGGATAGAAGCTCAGCTTTATTTCAAATAACCCAATAGAGAAGTTATCTTATTAAAACAGTTATATCTATATAATCTCTAGGAAAATAAATATTCCTGATAATTCAACAAGTTTATCTTGAATTAATTTATTCAAAATTAATCCAACCGATAAATAGACATGAAATATTTGATCCTGATAATTTAACAAGTTTATCTTTAATTAATTTTTCACAAAATTAATTCAACCTGATAAACAAATATGAATTATCTGATCCTACCAAATTTCAGCCAATCTGATGATTTGACATAAGTCACTAATTTATTGAAAAAGCACGTCATTTCATTACAAGATTTATTATGAGCTAGCAAAAGGGACCTAATAGACCTATATAATTCAAGCTCCCGATAATTATGAAACCCAACATCCCTGATATACATTTTATAATTATCAACTCTAACGCTACTCCACTAAAAGCTAAGAGTTGCACTCTCGAAATATATAGAATTACGAAGCCCAAATAGCTAAGTCTCTATCACATATCATAATGTATTGTATCCCCATAGGATTATCCATAATCAACTTAAGGATAAATTCTATCTTACCTTCCCAATTATTTTTCTCTTACGCTCTATTATCTCACCATCAGAAAACTTACTATCCAAAGATAGTATACCATTCAGGTTACACCTATGTATCCAAATGGTTTAGTGCTCCAGTTTTTCAATTATAGGATAACGCATATGAAAGGATATCAACGACTCATAAAAAGGAGCTATGGATTCTATATCTATGAATAATAAGTCTACGCTATTAAGAGTCATGCCTCAACATATCGGCATGCGTACCAACATAAAATGTGGATATCACCCTTTGGTATATCAAAAGACTTAAGTCAAGACAATAGACCTATTATTCATCTCAAGATTAAGATATAACACATATAATTGTCTAAAGTGAATTGATTTGCCCAGGTAGAATTGTTAATCCAAATCAATTACACTTTATGTCCCGATCCAATGCATCGTCACCTATAACAATGCTCTAATGTTTCTATTCATGAAGTCCACCTCCGATGGCCAAGATAAACTATCTCTCATTAGGGATATAGACAACATAACAATCTTGGCATGAATAAAGTGCCCAACTTTATTCCCTCGATTGCAGATCTTATAATTTAGACCATCACCCTTAGAATAATGTCTTTCGCATAATCTGTCCATCATATGCCTGATTCTAAAGGCTTAGGCCAACAGTCTTAGACTTTTCTTTGCTTATCATACATTTAACAAATATGAATGTAAAAAGGACAACAATTTGGTATATGAACTAATAAATAAACTCTTTATCGATAAAAATGTCTCTAAAAACATATTACATTTTTACTCCTTAGGACATACATGTCTAATAGATACAAGTAAAATTCTACTTACTTTACTCAATAAGATTGTCAATAAAGCTCTCGTGGGGTTCGGTACTTTACACCTTTGAAAGATTGAAAATCTCTACTTAGATTACCACCAATCCGATAATAACTAATAATTAGACATTAAAGAGCTCATTTTCCTATTTTTAAATATTTATTCTAAGTCTAATCCTTATAATTAGCTTCACTTTAACCTCTTAAATTACAAAATATATCAAAATTAAACTTCAATTGAATTCATGGTTCAAAAATAATGAAAAACAGACTCTAGGGCCCAAAAAACCCTGACTAGGCCATTTGGCCTAGTTTGGCCTAGGGCTAGATGGGGCAGCCCTGCTCATGCACATGGGCTGCCCATATAGGCTGCATGCAGGCCCTGTGTGTAGGTCTTTTGTGCAGGTTACTGGCCTAGCGCGGCTAGCTAGCCCAAAGGGATCATTTCAACCTTCTTTTGGGCTCATTTTGGTCCGAAATGATTCAACTTTATTCTAAAAATTTTGCCATAGTTTCTCTCCATACTTTAAGACTCCCTAAAGCTTAATTATACCTTGAAACACCTGTTTCCAAGCTGTGAATAAATTTTAAATTCCCAAAATATCAAAACCATCACAAACCACAACATCTCAGGAACCAGTTCAATTTTAAAACTATAACTCCCAAACCAAAATGAATTTACTAAAACTATTTTAGGGGGATTTAAATAACATATAAATGAACATATCCTCAAAATTTCAGCTTCAAAGGTGCCTTCTAGCCTAGAAAATAAAGGCAAAACTTAAAGTACTCTAAAAATTTGCCTGATTCTGGACCACCATGAAAAACGAACTTGAAACTACAACTTTCCAATTGAGGTGATCAAAGTGAGATGGGGACTGCAGAGAATTATTTGATTTATGATGGAACACAAATAGCATGAATATAACGAGTTTTATTCCTGATAAATAAATGCATATAAATATTTGGGAGTAAATAGTCTTCAGGACCAACCATCTATTACTATGTATACAACTTTACATATCAAAGGATAAATTAGCTCTTATCATGGAACTCGAAGCACCCCTAAGGTACTAATCAAACACATCTCTTAACATATAAAATATATACTCGGCTGACTAACACTCCCCATTTGATTCTAAAAACACTCTCCATTTCAAACATGTTTACACGATTCGATTTTCATCTAATCATTGATGATCAGTCGACTATAATGATTAAATCCTGATTTCATTGACTACACTATGATGATTAAAGGCTACTGCAGAGTGAATCACGTGCACGAGGCCTTTGAGCTGGTCCGTGATATGAAAAGGAAATACATAGAGCCTGATATTGTCACTTATGCAGTTTTGCTTGGTGCCCTTTTCAAAACAAGTACTATAGGACACCGCTCCCATCTAAATGGGATGAAAGAGGGAAGAAAAGAAACACTATCGTTTATCTCATCTGTTTTAATAGATGGCTATAGCAAGCTTGAGAAATATGAGGCTACTTTTGCGCTTTATAAAGAAATGATTGAAAGAGGACTAGAACCTGATGTGGTGACTTATTCTGCTCTTTTGTCAAGTTGTTGTGAAGCCTCATTTAGGAAATGTCGTCTAAAGAAATACAGCCAGATGCTCGCAAGCTTGCTGCTCTTCACAATAGAATCCTAAATGCGGTCTTTGTTGGCATTTAGTGTGTGACACCCGAGCATTTCTAGTACATTAGAAATGTAATAATTTAAGGATTATTAATTAATCTAATTTTTATGATAAAATCTATAAAAGCAAAAAACAGGATTTTTAAGGATAAAAATCATGCCATAATCTTATATGAGAAAGGAATGACTTGAAATAAGCTGGAAAGCTTAATTATTACAAAATGTATTGCAACAAATATTAAGATAAAACTACAATCTAAAGAAAATACTGTATGATAATATGAAAAATTATACAGTATTAGAATAATACCATGTAAGGAAGTACACTGAAAAAATTATGAAAATTATACTGCAAAAGTAATGCAATGTAGGAATTTGACTATTTAAGGTTAAACAGTATAAAAATTAGACTATTTAAGTTAAAGCAGTATAAGAATGATACTGTTTGGAGATTATGGATGAATAAGGAATGTTGTAGCTATATAGAGAATATACCGTCAATATAGAAAGAATATTGTCAGCATAAATTTAGAATGTACAAAGTTAGATAATATTGGAATTGCATTATGTGATGGATGAAAATAAGTATGGAATGTTGTGGGACCTCTTGAATTGTATGAAAAAAATACCGACAGTATATAAAAAATACTGTCAGTATAAATTTAAAGTGTATAAAAAAGTTTTATGGGACCCACCAAGGGGACACCTTGAGAGTTTTGATTGGGCCACCACATTTACTAATGTGGCCCAACCATAAAAGGCCAAGTTACTCCTAATTATAATTAGGGTGATGATTCATCATTTTTATAAAAATCCAAAATGAGATAAGCTTTGATAAAAACTTAAGCAAGCCATTTTTCATTTCATTTTTCTGCTCCATCTCCCATGGCAGCCATAGGTGGCTTTCTTAAAAAATTTTCAGAGCTCAAATCTTTGCAAAATTGCCCCAATCAAGTTTTAGGAATTGAAGTTCAAGAGATTCTATCAATTTTTAAGGTAAAATCCAAACTTTCTCTATAGTAAACAAGGGTTTTTGTTCAAGTTTTTGATGGAATTTTTATGGTGAGGTATGGGCTTGATGTCAAGGAAAATTGGAAGCTCTCAAGTGCTTGAAAGTGATGACAAGCACTTTGCATGGACTAGGTAAAATCCCATCCTTTTTAATTAGGCTAAAGTTTATGCTTTAATATGCATATCATGTGTTTGATGAAATATTTTGGTCTATGGCATGATTGGTTTATGCTTTATATTGATGATGGTGATGAAAGAAAGAAAGAAATAAGGGTTTTGTGGTAAAAAGTGAAAAATTGTTAAACTTTGTAAAGTTTAACTAGTTTCAAAGGAATGGAGTTTTGAGGGCCTTAGAGGCCAATGTATGTTCCAAATATGGCATAGGATTTGCCAACACAGTGAGGGAAACAACTTTTGTGAATAAAGTTTTGTAAAATTTCAAAAAGACTAAATTGCAAAGTTTTGCTAATTCTTGGCAGATTTGAAAATCAGCCAAAAAGTCCACCTTAACGATGAAATTTCAAGAAAGTTAAAATATGAAAGTTGTAGAATGCATCAAAACTGTTAGGAAAACACAAACAATTTATTAAAATTCCGCTCGATTAAGAAATTATGAATTTTATGAAATTTTGAGCACAAAATTTCAAGAAATGAAAATGTTATGAAAAGTTTAGAATTTGATCAAGGAGCTTTTATAAGTTTTATCCCTTGCATAAAACTAAACGTTTTGGTATAAAGTGGCTTTTTTGGTTCAGGGGGCAAAATTATAAATATTTTTTATTTCGGGTCAAAACTGTAAAATTATGTGAAAACTGGGTTTTCACTAGGGAATGTTGATTTTCTACAGTGCTATAGGCAGTAAGTAATTATAGATGTTAAGTTTTAAAGAATTTAAAGTTTAGGCAAGGAATGAATGAAAGAAAAACATTAAGGACAAAATGGTCATTTTATGAAAAAGGCAAAAAAAAACCCAAAACGCCCGAGTGTCAGGAAACGTTCCTTAGTGGAAATTTTTCCGTAATATGTAGGTAATGAAATAGTAAAGTTTAAGTTAAGCAGTGAGTTCTATGAAGTTACGAAATGGGCGAAAAACCTATTAAGGGTAAAAATGTCATTTTTTAAGAAAACGGCTAAAGCAGAGTCGAACACTCCGAACTAGCAAAACATTCTTAGACGAAAAATGTTCTGTAATATGTTAAGTAATGAAACCTCCAGTGAGACGGGATATTTAACTAAGGGACGCTTAAGAACAAAGGTAACCCGGTGGCTTACAAAATTAAGTAAAGAAAGAGGTAACCTAGTGGGTTATAGAGCTAAGCAGAAAGAATGATAACCCGGTGGTTATATAATTAAGCAAAGGGAAAGGTAACCCAGTGGGCTATAAAATTAAGTAAAGAGAAAGGTAAACCTATAGTATACCAAGTTATTAAAAAAAAAAGGAATGAATGTTTAACGTTTAAGTTATATTATTAATCGAGTAAATTGATAAAAAGAAAAGTTAACTAATAAGTCGGATGTCGTATGATCAAGACACAAAAGCCGACTAATGAAAGGAAAAGGAAAGAAATAGGACGTTAAGCTAGAACAAAGTAAGTTCAAACCTCACCTACAGCATGAAGTAAATAGTTTTCAAATGCTTATATTTATATTTCCAAATGTGTTTGCAATTACTATACAAATTATTTTTAAAATATGTTTGCATTTGTTATACAAAAGGTGTTAAAGTTTAAATTAAGATTTACAATGTACTTGCAACTATTATGTTTAAAGCATGATTGCATTTAATATGCATAAAGTTTAATATATCAAATAAAAGTTTGCAATGTATTTGCAATAATTATGTTTAAAGTACATCTGCATTTTGTTAATGCATAATGTTTTATAGTTTAAGTTATAAGTTTTACGCTACATTTTTTATGTAATAAGTCTTACAGTACAAGTTATGATTTGCAAATGTGATTGCATATGATGTGATAACATTTGATATGATCACTAAAGTTAAAAAGAAGGTAAAATAAAGATAAAAATAAAGTGTCGTACCAACCTCCTTGTTATAACGTACTGAAAGGAAAGTTAAAGTTGTAACCTCCTTGTTGTGAGGTACACAAATAAAGTTAAAGTTATTACCTTAGTATTCGATGGTCTCAAGTCTTCCACAAAGGAAACATCAGGTTTATGATCTCATAATTAATGATATTGGTATGAATACTAAAGATTATATGATAAGAAAAGTTAAAGAGCAAAGATATAAAATTAAAGTAAGAAATAAATGATCATAAGATGCTCATAACTGAAAGTTCATAATTGAGCATCAATAAAATCATGCATTATGAATTTGCTTGTATTCCTTATTATAAAGTATTTATGTTAAAGGCTTATGGAAAACATTTTGAGAAATATTTTATGTTAAATATTTATGAAAAACTTTTTTATGTTTTCAAGAAAAAGTTTACGAACGATGTTTTAAGGAAAATGTTTCAAAGATGTTTTATGAAGAATATTTATGAAAAATGTTTTAGAAATGTTTATGAAAAACGTTTTAAGAAAAAATCTTTTATAAGAAAAGTTTTAAAGCATGTTAAAATGATTTGCGAGTTTATGTTTGAACTTACTGAGTGTAAACTCATAAAAAGTTTATTTATGTTGTAGGTAGTCCTATGGGTAACCAGTCAGGCTTGTTTGGGGAGCTTGGTGCTGCGTAAGGCAGATGCGAAGATTTGGGTATGGATATCACTACGGTATGCTTCCGCTATTCAAAAGAAATGTTTTCCACTATTTGATACAGTGTTTTCAAAGTTTTAAGATATGTTTTTAAAGTTTAAATTATATTTTCTTTTACGAAATGTTTTATATGATTATAAAATTAAGTTTTAAGTTATTATTCAGTTAACGTTTCTTATCAAGTTTTAAGAAACGATTTGAAATGGTGTTAAAGTCAAGTGTTGAAAGATGTCTCAACTCAATTGTGACAGAAGTCGCAATAGCTTTTTCAGAATGTTTTAAAGGATGTAAAGGACAAAAAAAATTATTTCAGTATTTTTCTTGCTAAGTAAGTAAGATTTGTCACAACCCGCCTTTTCAGGCTATGATAAAACTCTTTCTTACTTACTTTAGGGCAAAAATTTAGGAATTTTTTTTCTTTTTTTTAAATGAAACGGGAATAAATAATTTACTTACATCAACTTTGATAACTCCCAAAATACTTTCACATACTTGTATTTACATAATTAATACTTTTACTTTCATAACATCTTTCTTTTAAACATTACTTTCAAAATACCTTAAAACATCATACACCGGAAAACATACTGTGGCGGAAACCATACCCAGTCTGCACACATCATCCGTCCGCCAGCTCATCATTACGAATTATTCTGACCTTTTCGTCGGAATACCTATAGCATGAAAAACTTAATGAGCTAACGCCCAGTAAGTCCTATAAATCCCACATGGATATTCACATGAATGCATGAATCAATTATGCTTTCTTATAAACTTTCTTTATCCTCATCATTTCTTATCTTTACTAGGGCCCAAGTGTTCGTACCATTGCGCAATTTCGTTTAGGTCTACGTAACACTGTGACCGTAACATATCCTTTAAACTCCCCTTGAGTTAGGAGTCGGTACGACACTTTTCTTAATTTCTGGTGATACATTTACCAATTCATTTATTATGGTTGACATACCATGCATGAAGTGATAATCATATATTATCCATGAAACATAAAATTCTCTTGCATAGCATAGTACACACAAGTACTTATTTTTTTATACACACTGGTACACATTAATATACGCACAGGTATATAGCATAATGTACTCATAGGTACTTAACATAAAATGTACACACAGATACCTACTTTATACATACTCAAGTATTTATCATTGTACACACAGGTACGAAATCATGATACACATGCTTATTTCATTATTGTACACACAGGTACATAACATATTATACACACAGGTACAAAATCATGATACACATGCTCATTTTCATTATTGTACACACAGGTACATAACATCTTGTACACACTGGTACACATTAATATGCTCACAATTATTCATACATGACTATACCCCTAGGTATTCATATCATGGCAAACATACAAGTTTACACTTAATTATACGCACAGGTATACATATACATACATTTCTTTCTAAACCTACATTTCATACTGTAGGTGGGAAGGGTACTTACTTGATGCGAATGTCGGGGAACTTAACCTCGATTTCCTTTCTCCTAGACTCCTAGGATCCTGTTGGCCAATTACAAAATCATTAGCCAAATTCCACTATGTTTCGATATGAAACATCAGTTAGTTAATAAATTGAGTTGTATTACTATGTACAACTCTAAAAACCACTGGTTTTTCTTATTTCTATCTAACTTTACCCTATCGTTTCTAACGAAGGGCGAGAACCCCTTTCTAGTCGTTTTCTTATTCATTGGAAACATTTCAAAACGGTTCGGGTTATTTGGACAAAAATGATGATTTTGCCCTCCATGGGTCCACTAACCTACCCGAGCTCGATTTCGTTATTCTTATGAAAATAACCACATACTAATTTCAAAATAACACCCTAGTGGGTCAAATCCCTTTATTTCTCAATTATGCCCCATTTTCATAAAACTTTGCGGTTTAGTCCCTGAACTGAAAATTTTCATGATTTTACCCCCAGGACTAAAATTTACTTCTTTGCATCAAAATTTCCTATTTTTCTCCAGGATCATTTTTACTTAAGGTACCATACCTTAAATCATTTTGAAAAATGACTTTTTTGTCATTTAACACTTTTTTCACTTTTAACATATTCTTGAAAAATCAAAAACTCACAAACGATTGAGTTTTTAGACAAACCGTTCGCTGTGACCTAACAGTTTCGTCGAGATCTACAACTTTTGTGTTTTAACTTTTCCCAAAATCTCACTGTACAGGAGCGTTTTTGACTATTTTTCAAATCTGCCGAGAAGGAACTTTTTCTTTCAATTTAATCCCTTTGGTATTTTTACAAAAATCTGTTTCAAACTTGCAATTCTACCCCTGCAGAAACCATTCCATGCCTTAATCAACACATTCTCATGCTCAAACATCACTTTTGCAAAGTCAAACATCAAAATCACAAAATAAACAATTTTTTCAAAAATTACCAATTTGCACTAAAAATCAAAGTTTCACAACTTAAACTTACCATTCATTACATATACATGAAATTTCATCAAATACATACTCAAAACCCCTCATGGGTTTGAAAGAATAAAAATCATAACAAAATTCAAAACTTTGAACTTTAAAACTTACCCAAATATCTCTTTTTTTGATTTCTTAGCCTTCGAAGGCTTCTTGGACTTCCTTTTCATGCAAAAATACCATCGATTAATTTTTTCCCTTTATCCATGAAAAATCCCTTGAAAACTCATGAAAAAGTTTAGGATTTTACCTTAAAACTTATGGGAATCCTTGTACTTGCTTGTAAAACTTGTTTGGGGGTATTTTTGCAAAGTTTGGGGGCTGAGAAATTTTTTTAGAACACTTGGACATGGCTGCCGGATCTTGGAAGGAAAGGAAAGAAATGAATTTTTGTGATAAACTTGCCATAAATGCATCATTATCACATTTGGTGACTCATGGTAACCCATAAGTATACCACTAGGTGTCACAAGGTGATTGGGCCACTTTTCTTGACATGTGGCCCAATAGAAAATCAAGGAGTGTCTACTTTGTGGAGTTAAAAATTTATACTGTGTAATTTTTTACCACACAGTATTTTTCCTATACTACCGTGGTCAATTCAGTGTACTTTTTATCCTTAGACTGTATAAAAATATTTATCTTACTTTTCGTTTACTTTTGGAGGCCAATCATAACATTTTTCGTATCTGCGTTTTCATTTAGCAGATTCTTATACTGCTCTGGCCTCCTCTCTACCCCCGGTTAGGATTAGGACAACCTCTATGTCCTATTTACATTCTAATCATCCATTCGTTTATATCCCAATTTAACAATTAATTGTGACATGAAATTCATTTTATGGATATTACGCACAAATCTCTAAGTCATCAAACTCATAAAATTTGTATTTTATAATATCCACCTTTGCATTACATATGCCATAAAATTTACATTCAATGCCATTTATTCCTACTTTATCGTAATTTTTACAAAAATTCACATTTTTAAAAGTAAATTCATTAATTAAACCCAATTAAATATTAGGTTTTATTAATGAATATTTTTCCTAGTCATTACAATCTACCCCCCTTAAGAATTTTCGTCCTCGAAAATCAAAATAATTCGGGGTAGTCTTTTCTCATTGCATCCTCCCGTTCCCACGTTGCCTCTTCTACTTGTTGGTTGCGCCCTGAAACTTTGACGGGAGGTATCTTCTTGTTCCTTAACTTTTCTTATCTTCTCGTGCTAGGATTTGAATTGGTTTTTCTTCATAAGACAGATTCTCCTGTATGTCAATTTCCTCCCGCTGAAGAACATGTGAAGGGTCTGGCACATACTTCTTTAGCATGGACACATGGAATACATTGTGTACCAATGCTAGATTAGAGGGTAAGGCTAACTTATAAACTATACTGCCTATCCATTTCAAGATCTCAAATGGTTCAATATACTTTGGACTGAGCTTTCTCTTCTTCCCAAATCTTACAATTTCCTTTCATGGGTATTATCTTCAAAAGACCAAGTCTCCTACTTGGAACTTCAAAGGTCTCTGTCGTTGATTAGCATAACTCTTTTGCCGACTAAAAGCCATTTTCATTCATTGACAAACTAACTTTACATCTCCCGTTGTTCTATGAACAAAATCTATGGTCGACAACGCCTTTTCTTGGGTTTCGTACCAATGTAAAGGTGATCTATATCTCCTTCGATATAGAGCTTCATATGGAACCATACCAATGGAGCTTCGATAACTATTGTTGTATACAAATTCGATCAAAGGAAGCTTTTTATCCCATCCTCTCTTAAAATCTAGCACACATGCTTTTAACATATCCTCTAAAGTCTAGATGGTCCTTTCTGATTAACCGTCCATTTATGGGTGGAAGACTGTGTTGAACGTCAGCTTTGCTCCCATCACTTCATGAACACTTCTCCAAAACTTGGAAGGAAATCTACCATCACAATCATAAATGATAGACTTCGAAGCTTAGTGGTATCTAACTATTTGGGTTACGTATAGTTCAGCTAGTCGTTCTGCAGAACTACTGAGTTTAATGGGTAGGATATAAGTTGATTTAGTCAATCAATCAACAATTACCCATATACCATCATGTCCTCCTATAGTTCTGGGAAGCCCAGTTATCAGGTCCATAGTTATTTGATTCTATTTCTACGCTGGGATATCAATCTTTTGTAATTTGCCTGTTGGTCGTTGATGCTCACCTTTTACCTTCTGGCATGTAAGGCATTTGCTGACGAATCTCGCAACGTCATTCTTCATTCCATTCCACCAATAGTGTTCTTTCAAATCTTGGTACATTTTAGTAGCTCCTGGATGAGCCACATATGGTGCTTCATGAGTTTCTTCTAATACTTGCTTCTTTAATTCTACATCCTTTCATTCTGCCCTTATAAGGGAGAATGCCATCTTCTGAGATGCTAAATTTGATCTCTTTGTTTTCAAGAACTTCATTCCTAACTTTAAGTAGCGACTGATCTGCTTCTTGCCGCTCTTTTAAGTTCTCTAAGATCGTTAATTGAAAGGACGAATTAGCTAATCTTCTAGTGACTAGCTTATTCCTGCTTCCATCAAATCCTTTTTGGAGAGGTTTTGGTATCATCTATACCGTTACTAGCAAGGACGTTGTTCTACGACTAAGGGCATTGGCTACTTGATTAGCCTTTCCCAGGTGATACAAAATCTCACAGTCGTAGTCTTTGACCAACTCAAGCCACATTCGCTGTGTCAGGTGAACTTTTTCTGCGTGAAGATGCATTTCAAACTCTAATGGTCTGTATAAATTTCGTACTTAGCTCCACACAGGTAGTGACACTATATCTTCAATACAAATACAACCATCGCTAACTCTAAGTCATACGTCGGATAATTCCTTTCATAATCCTTTAACTGTTAGGATGCATAAGCAATTACTTTTCCATTTTGCATCAATACGGCTCCCAATCCTATTTTTGATGCATCACTATAGATCACGAACGTTCCATGGTTCAGATCTGGTATTGTCAGTACTAGTGTACTTGTAAGTCGCCCTTTTTAATCCTTGGAAACTTTCTTCGCATTTCTTAGTCTATTCATACTTTGTTGCTTTTCATGTAAGTGGAGTGAATGGTGCTACAAGTCAAGAAAATCCTTCTACAAAATATCGATAGTAGCCTGCTAAATCAAGGAAACTTCTAATTTCCGATACACTTTTTGGTGTAGGCCACTTATTCACTGCTTCAACTTTGGAAGGATCGACAGATACTCCTTCTCGTATCACCACGTGTCTATGGAAATGAACCTTCTCCAGTTAAAACTCACATTTTGAGAACTTGGCGTACAATTGATGCCTTCTCAATAAATATAGTGCAATCCTCAAGTGCTTTTCATGTTCCTCTGGCGTTCTTGAGTATATGAAAATATCATCGATGAAGACAATAACGAACTTATCGAGGTATTCTTCGATTCATGAGATCCATGAAAGCTGCTAGGGCATTGGTCAGTCTAAAAGGCATGACGTAGAACTTATAATGCCTATAACGTGTTCGGAACACTGTTCTCGGTATATCTTATTTTTTTAACTCGAAGTTAATGATATCTTGAGCGTAGATTAATCTTTGAGAATACTGACGCTCCTTTAATTTGGTCAAACAAATCATCGATCCTTGGGAGTGGATACTTGTTCTTAGTCGTGACCTTGTTTAGTTCCCGATAATCAATACACATTCGTAACATTCCATCATTCTTCTTAACAAATAGAATAGGTGCTCCCCATGGGGAATAACTTGGTCGGATGAACCCCTTGTCCAATATTTCCTTTAGTTGCACCTGAAGTTCCTTGAGTTACCCTAGAGTCATTTGATATGGCGTCTTAAAAAAAAATCGTGGCTGTTTCGGGCATCAATTCAATTTCAAACGAAATTTTTCGTTCCAGTGGTAAGTCTACAACTCGTCCAGAAACACATCAATAAATTCCTTTACTATGGGGACCTTCTTTGGTCCTAACTGAGCTTCTTTATCTTTCCTTATTATATTCACCAGATAACCGGTACATCCATTTTTCAACATCTTCCTTGCCTTTAATGCTGAAGTCAACGCCTTGGGAGCTTTGGGAACTTTCCCTAAATACATAAACTTCTCACTTCCGGAAGGTTGAAACGTAACCTTGCGGTGTCGACGACTAATCTTAGCCATGTATTTTCTTAGGAAATCTGTTCCTAGGATGACGTCATAATCTTGTATATCGATTATTATCAAATCAATATAAATTCCCTTTTATGTATGACTATCGGTACATGACGTAACCAATAATCAGCACTTAGTACCTTCCTAGAGGGTAGTGCAATTCTAAAGGTTTGCTCTATCCTATCTCTTTTACTTCTTATTCGTTTCACAAACTTAAGCGACACAAACGAATATGTTGCTCCAGAATCAAATAAAATATATATACATCAGTGTGGGCAATAGAAAACTAACATGTCACCACCGATGAGGTTCTTGCATCTTCTTCCTTCTTCATGTAGACATAAATTCGCCCACTTGGTTCCAGAGCTTCTAGTCGCCCTTGACTGACACTAGGGCCTTCAATTTGTGCCTGAACTTGAACCGTACGCAATTGGTTTCTTTAAGACCTCTGCTGAGCCTGACTGTTCTAACTTTGGGAATTAGAAAAACAATTCCTGGCATAATGCCCTTCTTTCCCACAGATATAGCACTTGTTCGTGCTAGCCTTGCATTCCCCTGCATGTCTTTTCCCGCATTGACTGCAAAGGGGTTTGTTGTTTCCTACATCGTTAATCCTCTTATGGGGTTGACCTTTTGAATTCTTTGAATTATTCACGTTCCATTTCCTCTTGCTATTAGCAGTGCAGTTGCGTCCCCCTTGAACGTTCTAGGACGGCCCTTGACTTGGAGCACTTCCTTGTCCTTTTACTTGTACAGCTTGACTTTCCTTGGCCAAAGCTTTCTCCTCCTTCTATGCCTTGAAATTCCTTGCTCTTTCTTCCTTATCATGGGCAATTCTAAACTCAGTTTTGGTCGCCCGTTTGATGCAATCCTCTACATCCTTAGGAGCTTGCCCTCCAATATCGACCACAAGGGCAATGTTGGTTTTGAACATTCTCATTAACCGTCTTATTCATTCCCGATCAGTGGGTACTAACTGTTGGAAACAAAGTGCGCAGCGGAATTTTAAAAATTTTTCATCAGAGTATTTTCCAAAACACAAGTTTGACATGTTATATGTATAAATTAAACAGATCTTACTAACCTCAGTATGCCGAAGAACCTCCGCGACCTGTGTAGAGAAGTAACGTTCCAGAAGAGCCTCAACCAACTGGTCTTCTTTGCTATTCTCTATCCACAACCGGAGTGAGTGTGGGCTCACACGTACAGCTCTTCCACCGGTGACTCTCCTTCCAACCAATAGAGAGAACCCAAAGCTAGTGTTCGTGATTTGTGAACAAAAGCTCTCAGGGAGTTTTTAGATGCTCACTAGAAGAGTATCACTCTTAATCTCTCAAATTGATCTGAGTAAATCATTAGACTCACTCCCTTTTTATACCTATTGGTCCTTGGGGTCAGTCCATATCAGATTAGGTCTCAAAAATCGAAATAGAATCAAGTTCGGATCAATATCTGATAAGATACGCGTGAAAAACGCGTAATCTTAGCTGTCGCGGTCGGCATGCCGAACTGTGAGATAGGCAGGCCGAACTGGCCAGTTCGGCAGGCCGAACACGTCATCCGGCATGCCGAACTGCCGAGAAAAAATCTCCGCGAATCTTTTATTTTCCACCCGAGATTCTAAAGGATAAAGTCTCAGTTTTGATTCAAATAGCCCAATAGAAAAGATATCTGATCAAAACAAACTTTATCAAGATAATCTCTAAGAAAATAAATCAATTCACAATAATTCTACAAGTTTATCTTGTTCTAATTGTCCAAAATTAAAACAACCGATAAACAGACAAGAATTATCCGAACGCCATAATTCAACAAGTTCATCTTGAACTAATTTCTTACATAATTAATTCAACCGATAAACAGACATGAATTATTTGATTCTTATAAATTTTAAACCAATCTGATAAATCCGACATAAGTCTCCAATTATTGGAAAAGCACGCCGTGTCGTTACAGGATTTTGTGAGCTAGCAAAGGGGACCAAAATGGACCTATAAAGTTCAAGCTCATGATAACTATGAAACCCAATATCCCAGATATACATTTCACAATTATCAACTCCAACGCTACTCCACTAAAAGCTTGGAGCTGCACTCTCGAACTTTATAGAATTACGAAGCTCGTGTAGCTAAGTCTCCATGACATATCATAGTGTATCACATCCCCATATGATCATCCATAATCGGCTTAAGGACAAGTTCTGTCTTACCTTCCCGATTATTTTTATCTTACGTTCCATTGTCTCACCATTAGAAAACTTACCATCCAAAGATAGTATACCATTCGGTTACACCTATGTATCCAAATGGTTGAGCGCTCCAGTTTTCCAATTACAGGACAACGCATATAAGAGGATATCATTACTCCTAAAGAGGAGCTATGGATTCCATATCTATGAATAACAAGTCTACGCTACCAAGAGTCATGCCTCCAACGTACCGGCATGCTTGCCACTATAGAGATGTGGGAGTCACCCATTGGTACATCAAAAGACACAAGTCGAGACAACGGGCCCATTATTCATCTCAGGATTAAGATACAATACAAATGATTGTCTAAAGTGAATCGATTTGACAAGACAGAATTATTAATCCAAATCAATTCACTTTATGTCCCGATCCAACACATCGTCACCTATGACAATGCGCCAATGTTTCTATTCACGGAGTCCAACTCCGATGGCCAAGACAAACCATCTCCCAAAAGGGATATAGACAACATAACAATCTTTACATGAATAAAGCGCCCAACTTTATTCCCTCGATTGCGGATCATATATTTTAGACCATCACCTTAAGAGTCGTGTCTACCGCATAATCATCCCATCATATGCCCAACTCTTAAGGTTTAGACTGACAGTCTCAGACTACTGTTTGCTTATCATACATTCAACAAATATGAACGTAAAGAGGACAATATTTGGTATATATATAAATGAATAAATTCTTTATTGATAAAAAATGTCTCCAAAAACGTATTACATTTTTTACTCCTTAGAGCATACATGTCTAACACTAACTCGGGACAAAGCTGTGCTAGCTGATTAAACCTCTTTACAGCGTCAGCTACAGACATATTCCCTTGCTCAAAATTATTAAATTCTTCTTGTTGGGCTGCCATGATTTCTACATTAAAATAGGCCCTGCCAAATTCTTCAACGAAATCTGGCCTTGTCATTTTGTCTACATTCCTTTTACTCTCTACTGACTCCCACCGTCTTCTAGCATCTTTAGTGAGAGAAAACAAAGTGCATAGGACTTTTTCATAATCGTTAAGTCCCATAAATTTCAGAACCCTTTCTATGCCTATAAGCCAATCGTTGGCCTCTAAGAGGTCTGTAGATCCATCAAATTCCGGGGCCTTTATTCTCTGGAATCTTTTATAAAATTCGGTAGTGGATACTACCGGAACAGCTGTAGCAGCTGGTATATCAGCCATTGATATCAATCATAATATATCTATCGTGTATTTTCGTTACTATATTAGTACATACTATTAACTTAATAGTATCCAATCAATAACTGCATGTATTCAAACAACATAAATACATGCAAACATACACAATTACATGAACTCAATATCTTGCTTTATACATTTGATTTCCTTTACCTTCATACATTTCATTTCATAAGCATTCATACATTTCATTTCATAAGCATTCATACATTTCATTTCCTTTACCTTCATACATTTCATTTCATTTCCTTTCATTCACTTTCATGCATTTCATTTCATGAACCTCTTTCTTTTCCTTTTTACATTCTTCATAACATTACATGCATAACTAACATACATGCATACATACTTTCCTTTCATACATAACTATTCATATCATCTCCGGGAGCAATTATCACTTCCGGCTACATATACCTTCTTGCCGAGAAGGACACCACTGGTCAACATACATGCATATACAAAGGCATCAAAGCCCAAAACTGTACTAATATCTCATCTATGTACGTCATAATACAAAGATTTTCTGATGAAAATTTTTTTTTTGTCGGACTCGACTTTAGACATGTCACTATATTCGGAATCCTCCTTAGGATTCCTCTTCTTCCTCCATATCCGAATCAATCGACTTATCATCACTTGCGATTATAGGCTCTAGAGGCACAGGCTCTTCATCAATGTTATCATTATTATCATCATTAGCATCATCATCATCATCCATACCTACTGGAGGATCTTCTAATGGCGCGGCTACATTCTGGTCTACATGTAATGCCGCCATAACAGAATCATGGATACTAAGGTAATTTCTCGGATACTGTATTTGCTGCTGGACCACATTGGGAAGATCTCTCCAAACCAGATCGTAAATGCACCGTAAGGGTAATTGTGGCGGAATCAGTGGTACCTTAGTACGACGAAATTTAAGAATGTAATGATCTACCAGTTCGCCTACGTATCTTCCTTATACCAATTCTACTCGTAAGTATAATCGATGTCTCCTATCCGTTCATAACATCGGAATCACCTAGTCTGGAATAACGTTTGCTGATGGTATATGACAAGCGTTAAAAATCACTTTAACTACATGAAGCCATTCGGTCTGCACCATAGGCTGTCGACTCCCATAATACCGCGGTGGCATCTCATCTTGAAAAGCAATGTTGGCTCTTCGATCAGCTTCCATATCACGATCATGATGCGGCTCCGCCATATACAATATTTATTATCGTAATTAACATAACAGTGTCATATAAAATAGTACTGAACATTCTTATACTTAAAATCAAACTATCTTACTTGAGCGATGGCAATGGAGTAGACGACGATGTGCAGTAGTGTTAGACATGTATGCTCTAAGGAGTAAAAATGTAATACGTTTTTGGAGACATTTTTATCAATAAAGAATTTATTCATTTACATATACCAAATATTGTCCTCTTTACATTTATATTTGTTGAATGTATGATAAGCAAACAGTAGTCTGAGACTGTCACTCTAAACCTTAAGAATTGGGCATATGATGGGATGATTATGCGGAAGACACAATTCTTAGGGTGATGGTCTAAAACATATGATCCGCAATCGAGGGAATAAAGTTAGGCGCTTTATTCATGTAAAGATTGTTATGTTGTCTATATCCCTTTTGGGAGATGGTTTGTCTTGACCATCGGAGTTGGACTCCATGAATAGAAACATTAGCACGTTGTCATAGGTGACGATGTGTTGGATCGACACATAAAGTGAATTGATTTGGATTAATAATTATGTCTTGGCAAATCGATTCACTTTAGACAATCATTTGTATTGTATCTTAATCCTGAGATGAATAATGGGCCCGTTGTCTCGACTTGTGTCTTTTGATGTACCAATGGGTGACTCCCACATCTCTATAGTGGCATGCATGCCGGTACGTTGGAGGCATGACTCTTGATAGCGTAGACTTGTTATTCATAGATATGGAATCCATAACTCCTCTTTAGGAGTAATGATATCCTTTTATATGCGTTGTCCTGTAATTGGAAAACTAGAGCGCTCAACCATTTAGATACATAGGTGTAACCGAATGGTATACTATCTTTGGATGGTAAGTTTTCTAATGGTGAGACAATGGAACGTAAGATAAAAATAATCGGGAAGGTAAGACAGAACTTGTCCTTAAGCCGATTATGGATGATCATATGGGGATGCGATACACTATGATATGTTATGGAGACTTAGCTACATGAGCTTCGTAATTCTATAAAGTTCGAGAGTGCAGCTCCAAGCTTTTAGTGGAGTAACGTTGGAGTTGATAATTGTGAAATGTATATCTAGGATATTGGGTTTCATAATTATCATGAGCTTGAACTTTATAGGTCCATTTTGGTCCCCTTTGCTAGCTCACAAAATCCTGTAATGACACGGCGTGCTTTTCTAATAATTGGTGACTTATGTCGGATTTATCAGATTGGTTTAAAATTTATAAGAATCAAATAATTCATGTCTGTTTATCGGTTGAATTAATTATGTAAGAAAATTAGTTCAAGATAAACTTGTTAAATTATTGCGTTCGGATAATTCTTGTCTGTTTATCGGTTGTTTTAATTTTGGACAATTAGAACAAGGTAAACTTGTAGAATTATTGTGAATTGATTTATTTTCTTAGAGATTATCTTGATAAAGTTTGTTTTGATCAGATATCTTTTCTATTGGGCTATTTGAATCAAAACTGAGACTTTATCCTTGAGAATCTCGGGTGGAAAATAAAAGATTCGCGGAGATTTTTTCTCGACAGTTCGGCCTGCCGGATGACGTGTTCGGCCTGCCGAACTGGCCTGTTCGGCCTGCCTATCAGAAAGTTCGGCCTGCCGACCGACGACAGTTAAGATTACGCGTTTTCACGCGGATCTTATCAGATATTGATCCGAACTTGATTCTGTTTCAATTTTTTAAGACTAATCTGATATGGACTGACCCTAGGACCAATAGGTATAAAAAGGGAGAGAGTCTAATGATTTACTCAGATCAATTTGAGAGATTAAGAGTGATACTCTTCTAGTGAGCATCTAAAAAACTCCCTGAGAGCTTTTGTTCACAAATCACGAACACTACCTTTGGGTTCTCTCTGTTGGTTGGAAGGAGAGTCACGGTGGAAGAGCTGTACGTGTGAGCCCACACTCACTCTGGTTGTGGATAGAGAATAGCAAAGAAGACCAGTTGGTTGAGGCTCTTCTGGAATGTTACTTCTCTACACAGGTTGCGGAGGTTCTTCGGCACACTAAGGTTAGTAAGATCTGTCTAATTTATACATATAACATGTCAAACTTGTGTTTTGGAAAATACTCTGATGAAAATTTTTTAAAATTTCACTGCGCACTTTGTTTCCAACAAGTAGGATGGCAAGATTTTCGCTCTGATACCAACTGTCACAACCCGCCTTTTCGGGCTGTGATAAAACTCTTTCTTACTTACTTTAGGGCAAAAATTTAGGAATTTTTTTCTTTTTTTTTAAATGAAACGGGAATAAATAATTTACTTACATTAACTTTGATAACTCCCAAAATACTTTCACATACTTGTATTTACATAATTAATACTTTTACTTTCATAACATCTTTCTTTTAAACATTACTTTCAAAATACCCTAAAACACCAGACAGCGGAAAACATACTGTGGCGGAAACCATATCCAGTCTGCACACATCATCCGTCCGCCAGCTCATCATTACGATTTTTTCTGACCTTTTCGTCGGAATACCTATAGCATGAAAAACTTAATGAGCTAACGCCCAATAAGTCCCATAAATCCCACATGGATATTCACATGAATGCATGAATCAATTATGCTTTCTTATAAACTTTCTTTATCCTCATCATTTCTTATCTTTACTAGGGCCCAAGTGTTCGTACCATTGCGCAATTTCGTTTAGGTCTACGTAACACTATGACTGTAACATATCCTTTAAACTCCCCTTGAGTTAGGAGTCGGTACGACACTTTTCTTAATTTCTGGTGATACATTTACCAGTTCATTTATTATGGTTGACATACCATGCATAAAGTGATAATCATATATTATCCATGAAACATAAAATTCTCTTGCATAGCATAGTACACACAGGTACTTATTTTTTTATACACACTGGTACACATTAATATACGCACAGGTATATAGCATAATGTACTCACAGGTACTTAACATAAAATGTACACACAGATACCTACTTTATACATACTCAAGTATTTATCATTGTACACACAGGTACGAAATCATGATACACATGCTTATTTCATTATTGTACACACAAGTACATAACATATTATACACACATGTACAAAATCATGGTACACATGCTCATTTTCATTATTGTACACACAGGTACATAACATCTTGTACACACTGGTACACATTAATATGCTCACAATTATTCATACATGACTATACCCCTAGGTATTCATATCATGGCAAACATACAAGTTTACACTTAATTATACGCACAAGTATACATATACATACATTTCTTGCTAAACCTACATTTCATACTATAGGTGGGAAGGGTACTTACTTGAAGCGAATGTCGGGGAACTTAACCTCGATTTCCTTTCTCCTAGACTCCTAGGATCCTGTTGGCCAATTACAAAGTCATTAGCCAAATTCCACTATGTTTCGATACGAAACATCCGTTAGTTAATAAATTGAGTTGTATTACTATATACAACTCTAAAAACCACTGGTTTTTCTTATTTCTATCTAACTTTACCCTATCGTTTCTAACGAAGGGTGGGAACCCCTTTCTAGTCGTTTTCTTATTCCATTGAAAACATTTCAAAACGGTTCGGGTTATTTGGACAAAAATGACGATTTTGCCTTCCATGGGTCCACTAACCTACCTGAGCTCGATTTCGTTATTCTTATGAAAATAACCACATACTAATTTCAAAATAACACCCTAGTGGGTCAAATCCCTTTATTTCTCAATTATGCCCCATTTTCATAAAACTTTGCTGTTTAGTCCCTGAACTGAAAATTTTGACTATTTTACCCCCGGGACTAAAATTTACTTCTTTGCATCAAAATTTCCTATTTTTCTCCAGGATCATTTTTACTTAAGGTACCATACCTTAAATCATTTTGAAAAATGACTTTTTTGTCATTTAACACTTTTTTACTTTTACCATATTCTTGAAAAATCAAAAACTCACAAACGATTGAGTTTTTAGACAAACCATCCTTGTAACCTAACAGTTTCATCGAGATCTACAACTTTTGTGTTTTAACTTTTCCCAAAATCTCACTGTACAGGGGCCTTTTTGACTATTTTTCAAATCTGCCGAGAAGGAACTTTTTCTTTCAATTTAGTCCCTTGCATTTTTACAAAAATCCATTTCAAACTTGCAATTCTACCCCTGCAAAAACCATTCCATGCCTTAATCAACACATTCTCATGCTCAAACATCACTTTTGCAAAGTCAAACATCAAAATTACAAAAATAAAACTTTTTTCAAAAATTCCGATTTACACTAAAAATCAAAGTTTCACAACTTAAACTTACCATTCATCACATATACATGAAATTTCATCAAATACATACTCAAAACCCCTCATGGGTTTGAAAGAATAAAAATCATAACAAAATTCAAAACTTTGAACTTTAAAACTTACCCAAATATCTCTTTTTTTGATTTCTAGCCTTCAAAGGCTTCTTGAACTTCTTCTTGGACTTCCTTTTCATGCAAAAATACCGTGGATTAATTTTTTCCCTTTACCCATGAAAAATCCCTTGAAAACTCATGAAAAAGTTTAGGATTTTACCTTAAAACTTATGGGAATCCTTGTACTTGCTTGTAAAACTTGTTTAGGGGTATTTTTGCAACGTTTGGGGACTGATAAATTTTTTTAGAACACTTGGACATGGCTGCCGGATCTTGGAAGGAAAGGAAAGAAATGAATTTTTGTGATAAACTTGCCATAAATGCATCCTTATCACATTTGGTGACTCATGGTGACCCATGAGTATACCACTAGGTGTCACAAGGTGATTGGGCCACTTTTCTTGACATGTGGCCCAATAGAAAATCAAAGAGTGTCCACTTTGTGGAGTTAAAAATTTATACTGTGTAATTTTTTATCACACAGTATTTTTCCTATACTGCCGTGGTCAATTCAGTGTACTTTCTATCCTTAGACCGTATAAAAATATTTAACTTACTTTTCGTTTACTTTTGGAGGCCAATCATAACATTTTTCGTATCTGCGTTTTCATTTAGTAGATTCTTATACTGCTCTGGCCTCATCTCTACCCCCGGTTAGGGTTAGGACAACCTCTATGTTCTATTTACATTCTAACCATCCATTCGTTTATATCACAATTTAACAATTAATTGTGACATGAAATTCATTTTATGGATATTATACACAAATCTCTGAGTCATCAAACTCATAAAATTTGTATTTTACAATATCCACCATTGCATTACATATGCCATAAAATTTACATTCAATGCCATTTATTCCTACTTTATCATAATTTTTACAAAAATTACAATTTTTACAAAAATTCACATTTTTAAAAGTAAATTCATTAATTAAACCCAATTAAATATTAGGTTTTATTAATGAATATTTTTCCTGGCCATTACAAGATTAATGTTTAAGAAACAGTTAAAAAAAAAGATAAGTGACTGCCCGAAAAGCAGCTCGTTACACAGTGACTCGATAAAACTGTCTTGTGTTAAATTTATTTGAGAAGTGAACACCTTTCATCGAGTGAGAATTGAGAATATTGCTAATGGTGACTGGGATATTATTCATCTTTAGTATTAGTTTGTGTTTACTTAGGGGTTTATGTTATTTAGGGATTATGGTTAGTTTTCCATTAGGTTTGTTGATTGATTTATAGATTTGGTTTATGAATGAATATTGAGATTTCACTTTTCTCCACTCTGGATTCTTGTTTTCTGATTTCTCTCTCCTTTGTCTCTGTAATCTCTGTTGGTTCTGTCTGTTTCGTTGTTTTAATTCTATCTCCTGTCTCTTGGTTCTGCATCAATTACTTCTCGTTCTGCATGGGTGGTTATGTGTCACTCACAAGCATTCTGTTTATATGATACGTGGAGTTTTTCAAACTGCCTTGAGCTTTAGGCCTTACACTTTGCATGTGCCCCCAGCTGCCGACCATGAGTTCTAGTCCAAGACTTTAATGACTTCCCGTTGTGACTTATAGGTTGAGCCCTCAAAACCGGCAATGACCAGCAAGGTTTACACCTTACACTTCGCAACTACTGTCATCTGCGTTCGAACCTTTTGAAAGGATGTGTAAGCATGGCTTGACTCTAGTGTTATTTGGGAGGAGAATGTGGTATGTGATTTATGCTACACGGCACAAAAACAGCTTTGGCTGCACATTATGCTGATGGTTTCTTGATCTGTCAAGATCTTTGTTCCATTTTTTTGTTATATATGTATATATATTTTGTAGAGTTTTGTACTAATTTTATAAGCTTGCATACAAAACTTTATACAAAAGTTTGGTGAGTTGAATAAACAGACTTACAAATGAAATTGACTTAGAAAATATATATGTATATGTGTATATATATATATATATATATTTTAAAGAATAAATGCCACTGCGGAAAGGCTTTGTAACCATCAGCTGGAGACAAATGGTAGAACAAGTGAAGAAACATTTCCTTTTCCTCTCTCGTTTCTAGCGTATGATTATTACTTTCTAACTTAATATTGTGACTTTGCTCTTCATATTTCATTCCAATTTTTTTGCAGGAGAATATTCAATTTCAGAGGCCTCAAAATTTTGGACAAAACCTTGAAAAAGCTGAGTGATTAAACATGCGTGTTTCTGAGAGACGCCACGGACATAGAAACTGAGCTTGATCAAGCCCTCCCAAGTTTTTTTTTTTATAAAAAAAAAAAAAAACAAGGATCTTGAGAATTGTTTATCTGGGGTGAGGCAACATTACGATGTTATGATACATGTGGGTTAACATATCTATAGCGGGTATCAAGACTTTAGAAGTGGACTAGAAAATATGATTGTGTTATTGGCACTTCCAGTAAGCCTGCAAATAGAAATTCCATGTGAAAGAAAAGTGTATGAAATAACAGTTGGAACAATTGCCATACAATTCTATGGCTGTATACAATTTGTGCCCGCAGTTTCCTGCATTTATGATACAAACGGAGTGGTCTTCTATCATATTTTGGAGAAGTTGATAAAAGTCATGACATGTAGTTTCTTGAGGAAGTCTTCTAAGAAAATTTTGAAACTTGTATTGGAGTTTCAATAATATTTATTTTAAGAAATTGTTGTTATTGCTTGTCAATATTGTTGGAAAAATTGATTCGGCTATGTAGCGGAATTTTTAAAAGTTTATACAATCACCTAAAATCCAACTCAGGTTGCTATAAACCATAATAGAATTCTAATTAAATGCACCTATTAAAGACTGAAAACAATTGATCACAGAAACTTTTTACCTTTAGATCTTCAATACCATGTCTCTTCCTTTAAGCTGTTGTGTGTATGAGCACAACTCAGCAGATCTGGACCACAACTTCTCTCCTTCCAATTGCTATAGTGCTTGAGAAACTAAAAACATGACAAGGGAGTGATCAAAGTTCTTCTCTCTAATATTTGTACTATGGTAGTCTAAGAATGCTGATGACCCAAGGCCTCTATTTATAGAATAGGTTGGAGGAGTCTGAAGTCAATCAGGATCAGAAGAGAGTTTTCTCTCCTCCCACTAAAGAAGAAAACGCCACACACGGATAAACTCCTTCTGGTGCATAGGCCTATTCCATGTAGAGGATGATTCAAACTCGAATTAATTATAATGTAGGGTTTTGTGATTATCTGTATCATTTAGGATAATTTCAATTAAGAGAATTCCATTTAAATTATAATTCCATTATTTAAAATAATTTTATAATAATTAATTAATTATTCAAATTCAAATTCAAATAAAACTAGGACTTAAATTAATTATTTAATTACAAATAATTAATTATTCCAAAACCCTAATAATTAATTTGAATAAATATTTTTTTTGAAATTAATTAAATAATTAATTATCCAAAAACAGCTAGAACTTGGCACCTACAGTCCACTAGGACTGTGTTTGGCGCCACACCGTCAAAATGTGTGCGTGTACATAGACAGCTCCTATAACTTATTCAATGTAACCTCCTATATTACTTGTGGTAAACTGCATCTACACAGCTTATTAACAAATTAATGAGCTAACATTGAGACCTGATGGTATCGAGCTCCAATAATATAAGATGAATTAATCACTAATTAATTTGATTATTAACTTTGGTGCCACTCCACCATGAAACCAAAGCTACACTTTTGATAATATATCATATTATGAGACTTCATATATTAATCTTGTCTACGACCTCTTATACATATGTGCATCCTCATAGGTTATCCACAATCAGATGAAGAACTTAATCTCGTTTTACCTTCAATTATTTTTGTCAAAGTTTTATTATTTCACTTATTTGGAAAATTCTATTTCTAACAAATACAAATAGAAAATCATCTGGTTACCATATGTATCCAAATGACTAAGGCCTTGTTCTTTTCCAATTTCTTGAATAATGCCTTTAGGAGGGTAACATTAACTCTTTGTTAGAAAGCTATGGATTTCGTGTATGTAGATTATGCTCTCATTCAATATGGGTTGCATCTCCAAGATATCGACAATGGAGCTTTCAATCATCAAAACTCCTGCCTTTGACATATCAAAAGATACAAGCTACAGACATGGAGTCATGAATCCACTTCAGGATTAAGATTACACAAAGATGATTATTAAAATAAATTGATTTAAGTTAAGTGGAATTATTATTAAATCAATTACACTTTAGATCCAGTCTAGTGTGTGACTACCATTAGGTCTACAACACCAATGTGTCTACCATGAAGTCAATCCACTCAGATAGACTAGGTAAACCGCCTTCCCAATTAGACGTATATCCTTATTATAGTCTTGTCATGTATAAAGTGTCAAGTTAAATGCATAGACTGTGGACTATATAATTTAAACTATTAATCTTAGTATTGTATCTAGACCGCATATAAACTCAATACATACCCAATGCCAAGATTTGATTACAATATTCATGGATCACGTGTTTGCTTAATGCTTAACCATTTAATGAAAACAATATGAGGACCATTATGAACACATGAAATATTCCGCATTATTACTTATTCATTCATTTAACCTAAAATGCCTTTAATTACAAATGAAATTTTTGTTCTTTACGGCACCAATCCTAACAAATGCTTAGTAGATTTAATTATCTTATTTGCCTCATTCAATTGTTAAAAATATGATTCTAAACCCTTCTAAATATATTCTTCAATTTCTATTACTTGAAGTGCGGTTTTAAAATAATAGTTTTGTTGTCTTATGAGCATGAAGTGAAGTTTGCCTAATTCTTCCACGCTCCATGTGCCTTTTTCTTCTTCTGCAATTGATCATTGAAATTTTATATAATCTAAATTGCATTCTTTTCTTATTTTGTTAGGGGACAGTGAGTTTGGTTAATCTTTGAAATAAAGAAGTAATAGTAATAAGATTGTTCTTTATTTTGCTTGTATTCAATCCTTAATAGATTAGGATTAAGTTTGGAATATTTTAAAAATCAAGGAATAAAGTGAGATTGAGGATGAGATTTGAGGACTATTTGTGAGATGAACCCTATTTGAATTGTTAGAAAGAGGAAGCCTTTCTATTAGTGTGTTTGGTAAAAGGATGGATCTGCTCCTCTAATATATTCATATTGGGGAAAAAATAAAATAAACTAAAAATCGGGTTGAGAAAAAATAACATATTTGCCACCAAAATGCCAATGTTAATGTTATATTTGCCACTGAAAAGTGTAAAAATAACATGTTTTGTGTGATATTCTATTTATGTTTCAAGATACGATGCTATTTAAAATGTCATATATGTCTTTTGTCATAATTATTAAACATTAAAACTTGTAAAAGTAAACTTTTAGTATTAAAATAATTAAAAAGTTATAATGTTGTAATATTAAAGTAAAAAAGTCAATCTACTAATAATAGCAGTCAAATATCAAATTTGTTTTATGTTAAACTTTGTGACAAATTTGTCACAAAGTTTAGTATATAGCAAATTTAGCATTAAAAATGACATTATATTGGATAGTTTTTTTATATTCAAATACTAAATTTATAATTGACACATCAATTTAACATTACATTGAAGATGTTTTTAGTTTTATTTTTCCTATGATTCTGTAAGTATAGAGTTGATGTTAAGGTTCCATTTAGAAAGGCCCAAATCAGCCGGAATTGAAGGACCTGTCTCGTGACCAAGAGAATGGACGGCCCATGAAATGTAATGAACGAACCAAGCGCAACCTTGTTGGAAGTCACCTAGTGCTCGTCATGCTCGCTTCGTGCAGTCAAGACCAACTCAGCTCGTCCTAATTGCATTGTTAGCACAATTGTTAATTCATTACAGTTGATGTGCTCAATTCGTCCAAAATGATCGACTTGAAGCTAATAGCTGCAGGGAGCTGCACTTGCCACCCACTAAGTCAGTGGTTATATGAAGATTAAGCCTGAAGAAGCCATGGGACCAATAATTATTGGACAAGTCCCGTACCACTTTCAACCGTTCAACTTCACTACCTTTTGGGGCAGGAATTCTATTATGCTACGCCTAACCTTTATAAATAGGTCGGGAACCTTTATTTTGGGGGACATTCTCTAATTCACGCGAATTAGCACAAAACACTTTTTTTCTCCGATTTCAAGAATTCCTAAAAAATTCCTAGAAAAAGCATTGCAGTTTGTATAGATTATAGTGGAAAAATCTCCTCAACAATGAACGTAACTCAATTGAGTGAACCACTATAAAACCTTATTTGGTATCTTTATTTAGTATTTTAATTTCTTTGATTATGTTCATACTTCCATAATACTCTGTTACTAACGTTTTAATTGGTTAAATTTTGAATTTAGAAGCCTAGTTAGGATCTAATGACAATGATGAAGGACCTAAATAATTCTAATCTAAAATTATTAAAATTCCAAGGGAGAAAGAGCAAAATAACAGATTTTGCTCAAAAGTTAGTAAATAATGTCATATAGTTTTAAAAAGCGTATTAAATAGTATATCATGGGAAATTGATAACAAAACCCTAAGATACCCCATATCTTTCTTCTCTATAGCTCTCATCCTCCTCCTTACAGGTAGTCAGGAAATACAGTATTAACCTTGTAATACTATATTACCATATAAATACAAAATTCACTAGCAACTTTGCTGGACCGTCGGTTGCTAGGAAATCAGTATTAACTTGATATTACTGTATTACCGCGTTAATGCAATGATTCATTGACGATTTTGCCGGACCGCTGGAAGCTAGAAAATACAGTATTAATCTTCTAATACTATATTACTATGTAAATATAAAAATTCACTAATGATTTCGCTAGATTCTCAGACAGCTAGGAAATACAATATTAATCTAGTAATACTGTATTATCATGTAAACACAAAAATTTACCAGCGATTTTGTCAGACAGTTGGACATCAACGGTGCCATCGCAAACACAGAGACTAAAAAATATGAAATTTCACAACAAAAAAAGCTTCATAGCAAAACTGAAAAAAACAAAAATAATACACTGATTTTGAGCTGCTGATGCGTTGTTGTTGCGCCGCCGCTGTAATGTTCAAGAAAAATTCATTATTAAATCCAATACCTATTTGGATTTAATTAATGAACTTATCTTTATAAATCCTATTTTTTTATAAATTACGATAATATATATATATATATGAACAATATTAATAGGAAATTTGACTGTGAATTTTATGCAATTTTGGATATTGTTAGATACAAAATTTGTGAGCTTAAATGTTGAAAAATTTGTGACTAATGTCCTTAAAATGAATTTTGACTGTGAATTTTATGCAATTTTGGATATTGTTAGATACAAAATTTGTGAGCTTAAATGTTGAAAAATTTGTGACTAATGTCCTTAAAATGAATTTTATATCACAATTAATCATAGTGTTGTGATTTAAATTAATAAATGATTAAAGTATTGGATAAAGTAGAAAAATATGCTATAACCCAAAATAATGTAAAAAAGGGTGTGACATGGTGTAAGTACACTGCTTAAGTAAAACATAAATAAATAAAATATTGTGTTTGGGTTTCGAAAGTGAATCAAAGAGTAAGTTAGAATAGTTTAGATCGCTTAAGTGCATTTTTCTTCGGTTTTACCCTAACAGTATGAGAAAAATACTATATGGTGTAAAATTACACTGTGTTAAGTGGTGGGTCCCACCAAGGGGGACACCTTAAAGGCTTAGATTGGGCCACCACATCCCTTGATGTGGCCCAATCACACTAAGCCAAGAATGAACCTACTTTTTACTCTTAATGATGGTTTAGGGGTGAGTTTACATGGTGACTCCCCGTTTTTGTGAAAAAAATCCATTCTTTTACTCATAAAAACCTAGGCAACAAGAAAGCAAAACCCATTTCATGTTGTTTCCATGCATAGCAGCCCTTAAGTCCCCTTCCTCTCAAAGGTTTGTTCAAAACAAATTCCTCACATAACCTCTTCCAAGCAAGTTTCAAGTAGGATCAAGCTCTAAGCTCAAGGTTTCTTAATTTCCAAGGTAAGATTCAAACTTTTTCTAAGTTTCTCTAGGGTTTTTTTTTGGGGATTGAACGGGGATTTGATAAGGGTTTTTCTTGTTATGAATCATGCCTAGGAAGTTGACAAATCAAGGGTGTTGAAGGTGCACAAGCTCACCACTTTTCCTTGGTAAAGCCTAGCCTCCTAATTTTGAATTCATGGTTGTTTTGTTATGTTTTGTTTTGTTTTTTTTTTTTTCAAGTGAGGCATGTAATTATTCAAGTTAGTTTATGGTATGTTTATATAATTTTTAAAGTATGTGATGGTGATGAGTAGAATAATTAGGGGTTATATGCTTAGGATTTAATTTGGTTTTGAAATTGAGTAAAAATTGCAAACTCAGGAGTAATTTCTTAAAGGAATGAAATTTGACACATTCAAACGAGATTATTTATTAAATAGGTTTTGGAACCTACCTAAAACAATGGGGGTGTGTAGTGTTAAAAAGCAAATTTTTGTGAAAATTAATAAAGGACTAAATTGAAAACATTTTCACAAACTCAGCAATTTTAAAAAATGGCCGATGTGAATTTCAGAAAATTTAAAGCACAAAGTTGTAAATCTCAATGAAACTATTAGAAATTGCAGCCGGTTTGTCAAAATTCGTAACGGTTTACGAAATATGAATTTTACAAATTTTTATCACAAAATTTTAATAAAAGTAAAAGGACAAAACCGTTTTTAAACAAAAGGAATTTGGGTAAGAGACTTTAGAAGAATTTAACTCTTGCAAAAAATTGGGGTTAACAGTATAAAAAGATTATTTTTGGTCCCGAGGGCAAAATCATCAATATTTTCAATATCTGGAATAAAATTGTAAAGTTTTGCTAAATTTGATTTTTATTGTAAAATAAGAGAACCAATATCTTGAATTTTTGTTTTGCTGCCAATAAGCAATATTGTGTATTAAGTTAGCAAAAATGGGGCCCAAGAAGTTTAAAAAGGCCCGTCGAGGGTAAAAACATCATATTTTGCAAAACGGCCCAAATGGACCCCTGAATGCTCAAAATAGGAAAAACGTCTTTAGTAAAAAATTTTCCTCTTTCATTAGAAACAATAAGGCAATGTGAACCAAGAGGAATCGAACTCTGAGTGATTGGAATTCGTAAACTGAATAATAACTCGATTTAGTAATTGACGAATACATTTTATCGACACATAGATGAATAGAGATAATTTGGCTAATAAAGATACAATTGGCCAAACAGGACACTAAATGATTAGCAGAGGATCTTGAAGTCAGCCTACGCTGTAGCATACTCAAGAAAGTTCAAACCCCACCTACACTATGAGATCGAGGGTTATTGAAAAAAGTAGTTATATAAATGTATTTATGTATTTAATACATTTAAAGAAATGTGAATAGTGTGCACACATTATAAGTAAATAGATCATCATGCATGGTATGGTAACCTTAATTAACGAACTGGTAATTGAATCACCAGACAAAGAGAAAAGTGTCGTATTAGCTCCGACTCAAGGGGAGTTCTACGTTATGCTTTGGTCTCAGTGTCATGATGACCCATGCGTGCATATGATACGAATACTCGGGCCCTAGTTAAACGTTAAATTATGAAGAGAATAATAAATGTTCATAAATAAACATAAATAGATCATGCATATAAGTAGGTTATGCATGTGAGCTATGTTTGGACTTGCTGAGCCTTAGCTCACCTAGTTATTTCATGCTGTAGGTCAATCAGCTAAAAGGTCAGAACAAATTCACTGATGAGCGGACAGCGGGGCATGAGCAATGTGTAGACCAGGGTAGGGACACCGCCACTATAATGTTTTTGCTCTATATATATACTCAATAAATTTGAAACTTGTTGTAGAGTAAATATAAAATATAAATTATAATGTAGTACAAGTAAGACAAAACTCTATTGAGAAATGCTATGTTAAGTGTGTGTGTGTGTGTGTGTGTGCATAAAGAAGGATTGTACATGTATTTATGTATTATTATTTTAATGTAAAACAATTATTCCTAGATTTCTATAACTATGTAAGTAGAAAAAGTGTTAAGGTACGACCCGAAAGATGACGAGTCGTAACAGCCGCTTCACCCACTGTGCCGCCCCACTTTGATGACATCACACCCTTAAAAAGACTCGTCATCGTCCCATCTACATAGCGCAGTCATCGTCACGTTGGATCTCCATCGATTCCACCACCAACAGCCCCTCAAGCTCACAATCTTGGCTAGAACTCATGATCTAAGGCGGTACTTGTTGCCATCTCAGCTGGCACAAAGCCATTCTCCACCGCACGCCTACAGATCTGCTCTGTGAAATGGTTTTTCATCACTCCGTCATTGATTTGTCACTCATGATCTCACCGAACGTCGAAGGTGACGAGGAAAAGAATCATCCGGATCCACTTCAGCATGTTTCTATTTGAGCTAGACATCATGGATTGACCGAACATCAACGATAGCAAAGAAGATGATTGTGACTGATAATGACACTACTCCAAATCCAACGACAACCTTGAACGGTGTTCTAGGCGACGACAAAGAACCAACGAGCTAAAGCTAGCTGAGAAAACTAGGTGAGAAGAGGGACGTAGGAGAGGAAGAGAGAGGATAGAGAAAGGAAAGAGTTTGGGAAAGAAACCAGAATGAAAAGAGAGAAGAGAAGGAAGGGGAGGCAGAAAAAAAAAATCCTAATTTTAAAAGCATAATCTGATTTTTTGTTTTTTGAGATACTTTGGTCTTCTTATGCATTTAAAAATCTGATTGACACTAAATATGCTATTTTTTCACATTTTTAAAACTACTGACATAATTTAATAATCAACTTAAAAAAATGTTATTTTGTGTAATTTCTCTTATTCTAGTTTCATTTAGTTTAATTATAAATCCAATATCTACAGTTGGTTTCCTTTTTTGTTATTTTTTTTCCTTGTTAATTTGCATATCTATAAATAGGCTTACAATTTACCACACAATGAAGGACCACCTTCTTAATTCTTGTTCGTTAGCGATTACCAACACGAGATATAATTCCTCCTCAATTAGAAACTTTTTTTTTTTTTTTTAAGAAGAAACTCGTCCACTAGAACAAAACTTCTCTTTATTATTATTTTTATTAATTTTGAAAACAGCAATGTTAGAAAATCTTCCCCCGCAACTATCCTTGTCAGCCATGGAGCAGCTTTATCGATCAAAGACGGGGAATAATTTAGAGGAAATGAAAATCAAGATCTTCAAGTTGATACCACATTAATTTTTACAACTTTGCCTTGAAAGACAATCGAACTCTCAGCTCTTCTGCTACCGCGTCAATGAATTCTTCGGTGTTTAGATATTGGGACCTAGTAACCCTGGACAAAAAATGAAAATTTTCAAGTTGTGTTGTTAATGAAAACAATGTTCATTCCACTTAAAAAAAACAAAAAAGCAGAAGTTCATAAGTTTCCAAAGCAGCTAGATCCTTTTAAAAGTATACGGTAGTACTTACTTGGGTCCATGAACAAGAAGTGCTAGATCCTTGGTCATCTTCCCGGATTCAACTGATCCAACACAAGCAGCTTCTAGTTTCTCAGTAAAATCCAACAGTCTGGAATTACCATCCAACTTTGCCCTGATCATAGTTAAATGATTTTGGATTTTCATCAACTAGGGAATAATAATATCATAAGATGGTAGACTATTAGTCTCATCATGTTAATCTGATACCTGTGAGCAAGGCCTCTTGTCCAAGCAAAGATTGACGCTATGCTATTCGTGCTCGTTTCCCCTCCTTTTTGGTGAACCCGGTAATGGCGGGTAACTGTGCCATGGGCCGCTTCTGCTTCGATTGTCTTTCCATCTGGGCATACCTGGGAACCAAACCAATTTCTCACACATTTAGAAGCAAGAAACTGAACCCAGATGAAGAAGTGAACATCATCATATATTTACCAGCACTGATGTCATCAGCCCCAAAGATCCAAAACCTACGTAGATAAGAAAATTGCTTATGATAAAAGAGAACTCAGTACAAGGAAGGACATTTTAGTACTTAACTATTACGATTCATACCAAAAGTTAGTAAACAGTGAAAGGAGATAGTGTTGTTTCTGATTCGATTTCCTAATAATAAACACTAGGAAAAATAACCGATTGTCCCCTTTCCAAATTCCCTTTCCCATTATGTTCCATTACAAGCTAGTAAAAATGCCCTACAGTAAAAGTCTCCAAAGCAAACACTTTTTCCAATTCAATTACAAAAGGCTTGGAAAAAAATTTTAGCATACAAATATCAACCAGACTTTTACCCAGAACTGATGGTACAAACCTTGCGCTAAAAAGTCACTCTGCACATCACCATCATAATTTTTGCATGCCCATACGTAACCACCTTCACTTTTAAGGGCATAGGCAACCATATCATCAATGAGACGGTGTTCATACCTACATAATTTCATCAACATTATTAGCAACAAGTTCTAGAACTGCACATACGTACAGTAACAGCAAGCTTACAAGGTTATGCATCTCACCATATTCCCGCAGCTTCAAACTTGGATCTCCATTTGGTTTCATATACTTCCTGGAAAATGTCCTTAAATCTTCGCAATTTTTTTTTTAAAGAAACAAAAAAAAGGCAATGCATGGACAGCATAAGTTCTTCTATTGCATCATACTCGCTAGCTGCTGGCCCCTGGTGTATTTAGTACTAATGAAAATATTGCTAGCAAAAAATTAAAGAAAAGGGCAATACCTTCCATCGTATTTCTTCATAATAGTATTCTTAGTGCTAAGATAAAGTGGCCACTTTTTCAGGTAGGCTGTGTTCATTGAAGCCTCGGCAAAAGCACGAATTGACTGCTTTTCATTTGAGAACGCATAAAAAAATGATAGTTCTTAAGTCGTCTGACAAAATACCCTCCCATCCGCCTTCAACAAATTCATTTAAAAAAAATAAAAAAAGGGGGAGAGTGTTGACATTGAACCTCATCAGTGTTATACATGGATAAAGCTACACCTCCTTCGCCAGTAAAGTGGTAAACTTCCATCTCCGTCTTCTCCTCAAATCCAACAGGTTCTGCAATTTGCGATTATACTTTTAAATGAATAAACAATCGATGAAATGAGGGCTGGAAGAACTTTTCTTTTTCTAGAAAAAAAAAAAGAAAAAGGAGAGCAGCATTTTATCTCCTTTGCAACTCTGCAAGTCCCCAATAAAAAGTGAAAAACAATTGAGTTTCATGGACCATTCCAAGGGTTTACCATAAACCAATTTAAGTTTTCCAGGTCCTTTAATAATTGTATCAGTTGCTCGGTACTGATCGCCAAAAGCATGCCTTCCAATACATATTGGTTTTGTCCAGCCTTCAAAAAAGAGAAAAACAAAGAGAACAAAACATATTGGTTGTTGCTCTATGCCAAAAGTAGATCTTTAAATGAGAAGAACAATCACATACCAGACACAAGGCGGGGAACATTTCTGCAGATAATTGGTTCACGGAAAACAGTACCTGTTGTTGTACACAGAAAATGCATATGCTATCTGCAATCAGTTGTTTAACATGCAGCAAGAAGCCATTTGATAAATAACCATCAGGAAAATCCAATGACCATTTAAAATGTTCCGAATTGTCCCATTCGGACTTCTCCACATTTGCTTCAAGTTGAACTCCTTGACACGTGCTTCATCTATCACAAGCCACAATATCATTCAAGCTATATTAGAGTCCATTGATGAAGGAAAAAAAATTTGTATGTGTTTGCACTTGGGTTAGGAGCGCACACCTGGAGTTATAGTTGCGCATTTTATTGCTACATTGTACCTACAATTAAAGAGTACATAATTATGCTGTACACAAGGGTATAAGTAGTGTTGAAATTGTTTAGAATAATGAAAAGAAAATCACCTTTTGACATAACATGATTTAAAGACATAAACTTAACAAGTTTATTATAGACAGACAAGCATGATGTTGATTGGCCAGACAAAAAATAAATGCCAGAATCATCCACGTTGAATATCCCTTTGTTTTCCCGAGTGAAAATGGTATGTAAATAGTTGTAACTAATAAGGAATAAAATTCACTTCATTTATGCATAATTCTTTCTTCCTAGGCAATAAAGATATTGACAAAATAAACAAAGAGCATGAGAAAGTCTGAGAGTTATCAGTATTTATCAAAGATATTCCTATCTAACGGAACGCTATGGGATCAAATGACAAAGACATTGTTGAGAAAAAGATGGCTTTTCCCGGATGAAATGCTTGTTGCTATCTGCTACAATAACAAATCATTGGTTTAACTGAGTAACTAAATAAAATAGATAGACATTTCTCTTTGTCTCAGGTCGACGGATCTTCTCAATTGAAAGATTTGAAAGTCTGAGAGTTATCAGTATTTATCAAAGCTGTTCCTATCTAACGGAACGCTATTGGATCAAATGACAAAGACATTGTTGAGAAAAAGATGGCTTTTCCCGGATGAAAGTTGCTATCTGCTACAATAACGAATCATTGGTTTAACTGAATAACTAAATAAAATAGATAGACATTTCTCTTCGTCTCAGGTCGACGGATCTTCTCAATTGAAAGATCCCCTATATGGATAATACACATTCCAGTTGACCGACTAATTCTAATTGTTTTAGGGTTTAGAAAACAAAAGCTGTATTTCGTCTTTTCTTTAAGAATAATTCATATCAAGAAAGGAGACTGCTAGGCTAATCTATACAACATACTTAAGAGTAGCTTCAGCACTTTCAATCGTGACTCTATCATTGGTGGCATCACGGTTTGCGAGGCCAAGGTCAAAGTATTTGATATCTAACTCCAGAAAAGGAAAAAGAAGCTGTAAAAAAAAAAAAAAAAATTAATGTCATAATACTAAAGGTCTGGACTATCAAAGAGCAATGGTTGATATGATATTAAGAATGTCATAATAATAATAATCAGGAATACCTTTTCTTTAATTGATCTCCAAAAAACTCGAGTCATTTCATCTCCTGTGTCATATAAGGAACGACCATGTTCAGCTAAAAAGAAAGTACAAATGTTGAAAACTCGCTTTAAAATCTAATGAGAGCTGAAAACAGAGGAAGGAAACACACATGGATTTTAAATCTTTAGAGCTCAAACTTTTTTAAAAAATAAAACCATATTTACGAAAGGATTATAGGATTTGAGTTCTACAATTACAAGTAGTCTTGATGGTATGGTATGTGCAATTTCAGAGAACGAAATCAATATAGTGGTTGATTGGGATTTTAATCTAAAAACAAAAAACATATAGATGAGGAAAACAGAAAAGGGTTACCAACCATCCATTTCAACGATGGGATTGTCCACTTTAATCTTATGGAATGCCTCCATGTCTCGCTCCCACCTAATAATAATAATAAATGTAATTCAAGAAAGAACCTTTTTTAAGCCAAAAGCTTTCCAAACAAACCCAGAAAGAGGGAAAAAAAAAAATATAAAACCAAGATTAGATCGATGAAGAAGAAGAATCCACCTTTGTTGATTGTTGATTGTTGTTTGTTAACAAGGAAACTCAAGAAAAGAGAGTTTATATGATGTTTTTAGAACGACCGACCACTCAACTCAATTTCAACAGAGGAAAAGGAAATGGAAAGACGTCTCAAACTTCCCCAATAATTAATAATATTTATTAATGATTTATGCTAAATTATATGGTTGAATTGATTCCCTTCCTTTCCTATTTTCTATTATTCTCGTAAAAACCCCAAATTATTTTTTATTGTCCTCGGGGGACGTCTGCGGCAGTGCCTAATCTAAAAAAAATAATTGATGGCGTGCACGACATAAATAACCCTTATTTGAGTTATGTGTTTTGCATCGTCGGATTTAAATTCTCTTTAAATTGATGCTTAAAAGTATAATTAAAGTGTTTATTTAAATAAAGAATGAAATTAAAATTTTTGTTTAGATAAATAGTAAAAAAAAATTTTGATTTATTATTAAATTTAATAAAATTTTAACATTCATGATATTAAAAAATATATAATACATATCTTGATTTATTCCTCTTTTTATTGTAAAAAACAATGAAAGAAAAATCATCCCTTGAATATTAAAGGAAGAAGTTATGATATTTTTTCCTCAAGCATAAAAGAGAGAAAACTTGGAAAAAAAAGAATCTTACACTATCATTTGAATTCAAATCTTGTACTATTATAAGAGAATAATGGAAAACCTAAATTTTACACTCAAAACTCAATTCAAATATTGATGCCACCACATGTACATTTAAGTCTAATTCAAAATTTGAGAATAATAGAAAAGAGAATAACAAATGCTAGGTGAATGAGTCCAGGGACTGACAAATAATAAGTTTGGTTTTTTTTTTTTTTTAATTTTCCTCAATAGGAATTGAAAATTTTTATATAAAAGGCAAATCCCAAATACAAAATTTCTTGGCCCTAAGGCAAGGTCTCTTTCCTTTGGCCCCACAAACTTCTCATTGTCTTCATAGAGTCATAGGACATCGCCATTGTTAGTGTGCATATGCTATTGGTTATTAACAATAGCTTAAAACAGTTTCAACTCTGGGACTCCATTAAATTAAAAGATTACTTTTCAATTCAATTTTGTTTTGAATTTGGGTCTTAACTTGTTTTAAACTTTCTTTGTTTTTCTAATACATTTTTCTTTAATAATTATATCACGGACGGCCAAAACTATACAACATTTGTTGTATCTTGGGCCATCAAGAACGTCCAACACTGAGTATGTATAAACTGTGTCTGACCACAGATTTGCCATTATTTTTTTCCTTTCCTTTTGCGAACGCCGGCCTCAAGCCTCAAGCTTTGACAATTGAAAAATCTTTTTTTTTTCTAATGTTAAAATCTCGCTACTAATAAAATTATAAACTTTAATTACATATGTAATATATTTTTAAACTGATAGAATATTTGAGAACTAATTTTAACCCTAAGATGTTAGGTATGATTGTTGTTTAAAATTCTCTCTCTCTTTGCTTATTTATCTATTTATTTAAAGGCAAACTCCCTATTTGCCTTGGCCCGCTGTAAAGATGCCCTTTTTCATCGATGAGAGCAATTGAGATAAACTAGGCTAATTATTAATTGTAAGCGTAAACTAATAATGTAATGAGTTGTACAGAGATGACGTTAGATAACAAGCTATAAAATCAATTATGTTATTATTTTTCTATACATCTGATTAGTAAATGTTTTACCAATTTTTTGAAAAACTTGAGTCCTCGATTTGCGTGAACATTCTCTTCTCTTATTGATAGTAAGAAAGCTACAGCCATTTGGAAGTGGAAGTGGAAGTGGAAGCACACAAAGTTTCAAACTGGACTTTGGGACATGCTATGATGATTGATAGTCTTTGAGGAATGAAGAGTTGGAAGTTTTTATATGTGTAAGATAACAAAATGACACATACTTTGCAGACTAGAAACAATCGAAACTTGCTGCTGAATTGGCCATACAGTTAGGTTAACAGACCAATTTATACTCTTCCATTACTTAAAAAACATTCCAACTGAGAGGAATCATAGGCCCGGTTGGTAGTGCTTTTGAAATGGTTTGTATTTTCAAAAAAAATTTAAAAACAAAAACGTTTTAAGAAATGTGCTAAAACTGTTTTTAAAATTGTGTTTGGTTATATAGTTTTATATTTTTTAAAATATAATATTTTTAATAAAAAATTATTAATGTAAAAAACCAAATTTAATTCTAAAAATATTGATTATTAATAAAAAAAATTAATAATTAATAATACTAATTAGAATTAAAAAATAATTTTTTCACTAATTAATTAAACACACAATCCACGACCCACAAATACTCAAGAGGAAGTTTTTTCTCCCTCCTTGGCTGGAAGTCTGGAACACAAATCATCTCCAATTTGGGACGTGGCAAGTTCTGAGACGAAAAGTGGTAAGTTTCGGGGTTGTAATTTAACAAGTTTCAACTTGAAACGTACTAGATTTTAACATTTTTTTACAACAAAAAAGAAGCGCCAACCACCTCCAGTTATGGGGTTGTAACCTACCAATTTCCTACTTGGAACCTGGCAAATTCCAATATTTTTTTTGAAACAAAGTAGCACCAACTGCCTCCAGTCACTGACATTGGTGCCAAGTTATAATCTGTCAGGTTCTAAATTGGAACCTAACAGATTCCAACATATTTTTTTGAACCTATTAGATTTTATCTCGAAACCTGCTAATACCCAGCCCTGAGCTAGTTGGAATCCATCAGGTTTCATCTTGGAACCTGGTAGGTTCCAACACAGGATCTACCGGATTCTGTCCAAAAAATCACTGAAGCTGTCAGATTCCATCCTAAAACTCACTAGACATAAAACTCAACAAGTTCCAACACAGAATCCGTTAGATTCTAACATATTTTTTATAGGTTTTATTTTTAACATTTAAAAACAAATCTGAATAATAATCTCCATAATCAAATCCCAATAATCATCTCCATAAAAAAAAAAAAAAAGACGCTACCAGATTATCTTCAAACCAATTTTACAAACCAAAAACAACACTAAGCTAATTTTGTCTTTCTCTCACGGCAAATAAGAAAAAGTCCTAAAAATTAAACAAAAACAAACCAAGCAATTTTTAAGGATCAATCGTCTAACAATAAGACGTCACGCAACAACTTTAATGGATAACCAGACAAGAAATCATCCGACAAGAAAAAACTGTTGGGTTTGGTGCCCTAAAAGCTGTGACATTGTACATATTGTTAATAAATAAATAAAGTGACATTTATTATTATTTTTGTTGTACATTTATAAACATCAAGAAAATTCCATGATTTTTTATGTGACTATAAATTTAGCATATAAGTATTATTTGCTTAGGGATAAAATTTATAGATAATAATCTAAATAGTCCGTAATAATTAATTAAAGTTTGGGATCTTTAATTAAAAATTACAAGTACGGTCCAATCTCATCTAAAATGAAATAGTCATTATCCGGACTATTAATGTAGAGACATTGGGTTGGAGGTACTTTATATAATGAGATTATATAGGACTGGACCAGATAAATTATGAATCTCTAATAATCATCCGTTACAAATAGAGTATTCAAATTTATCACTATGATGATCATATATTTGACAGTCTTAATCCTGAGTATTTATTAGACTCCTATTTATTACATTATGTTTTTTGACTTACATAGTAAGATTTGTCTAAGCACATATTATAACTTAGCATCTTGGAAACATAAAGTAATAAATGGCTGGGAATAATATTATACAGATATGGAATCCATTCCTTCCCTTTGGAAGTTGGAAAAATAGTTCTCTTGAGTGATAATTCAAGGTTTGAACAGTAGAGCGCTCGCTTATAATAAGATTATGAATTAATTGTTCATTAGAGAATTATTGGAACTCAAGGATAAAGATGTAATAAGAGAGGTGAATGGAATTTGAACCTAGCTCTTATTATGAACTATTTATGGAGGACTGACATATATGTAATGATTATATCGATGGACTACTCGTTAATTTTCTTTGAGTAATTATACTATAATCTCAAGAGTTCAGTTTCAGGTTTTTAGTGGAGTAACACTGAAACTAATAAATTTGGCACATTAATTAAAGAGTTTAATTAAATGTCAAATTTATTGGAGCTTGGGTTATAGGTCCATAGGTCCCCAATACCACCTCTGTAACACTATATTGGATTTTGCATAGAATGAATTATACATGTTTAATTTAGAATTTTTGAATTCTGAATTAATTTTTCACACTTGAACTATTAACGTGACATAGAAAAATGTTCTCTGTAACACATAATGTAATGTGATAAATGTTATCACATTTAACTGAGCATTAGTTAATTAATTGATTATTGTTAAAATCTATTCTTAAATAAATGTGATTTATTTTTGAATTGAGTTTTATATATATATATATATGGTTTTGAACCAAATCTTTTTATATATATAAGATTTTATAATATATTAATATATATATATATTAATATAATATTATTAAAAAAAAAAAAGAGGAAAGCCGTGAAGTTTCACGCTTTCCCCACACAACACACACATATATATATTGACCATTTCGGTCAAAAAGTCAAAAGCAAAAAAAAAAAAAAAAAAAGAAGCCAATTGCTTTCTTTATTTCACGGAAACTAATATTCTTATGTATATGTGGAATCCGGATAGAAGATCCGGGAGAAACAAACGGGAAAAGAAAGAAAAGAAGAAAAAGGAAAGGAAAAGAAAAGGGAAAGAAAAATGACTAATGGCTCAGTTATAAAAAGGGAGAGATAACAGTTATCTCAGTAATTTTTATTCACATAATTTTTAGAGAGAAAAACTGAGAGTTCTTCTCTAAAGAAAAAGGTCTGCTATCTCATGTGTTGAGTACATAGCAGATTCAGAAAAGTGTGAGGATAATTCATTCTTGCAGTTTGACGCCCACTCGTCTTTCCATTGGTGTGGAGGCCTGGTTTGGAAGATCGTGGTGTCAAAGAGGAAAGCTAGGATACCCTGATAGTCTTCAAAAGGTTAGTAAAAAAAAAAAAATTCCTAAAGCTTTCTGTAATTAAAATTATATATCTATTCCCGATGAACAAAGTTTTCAGAAAATTTTTGTTTGTCAACGATCCGTTCCTTCCGCTGCGTTTCATGTTTTAATTCCAACAAATGGCATCAGAGCGGGTTATAGCATATATAATTTTAATTAAACATGATTTTTATTTTGATGATATCATGTTTTTGATGCATGTTTGTGGGCACTTTGCATCTTTGTTAATTTTATTCATGTGATGAATGGTTGTTTAATGAAAGGATTTTTGGTCGTTAATTATATGGTCCTTTTGGATTAATAATTTTTATTTTCAGTTTGATTAGATCAATCTGTGTAAACCCATAAAGGGGTATAGGCTTTTTGTAATTTATTATCATTATTTTTTCTTCTCTCCTCTCTTTCACTTGCTACACGTGGAGCGATGAAGAAAAAGATGTCTATTGGATTTTTTGGCCCAGTTGAGAACTATGGGCCTATCAGATTTCAAAGGCAATCCAGCAAATCGTTGCACAATAAACCATTTGATGAAGACCACAAAATTGGAGCAGGGAATTATGTATAAATTACAAGAAGACCCCTGTAATTTTATTTTATTTTTATTTTTATTCTTTGGGTTGTAATTTTAATTATCCAAAAGGACCTGGTCAAAAATTCATTGTTTATTTTCATTTTTATTTTCATATGATGATTGTGATAACATGTTCATGCATGATAACATGTCATCTAGGAAAGTGCCCACTTATAGTTATTGTAACATGACATGCATACGCTTAGCATATTATTTTTATAAAGGAGTTTATAAAATGAATTAATATGTGTTAGCATTAATTTAATAAGATTAAATTAATTGGGTTGGTTTTATAGAAACTTAATTTAATTTATCAACCAAATAATGTGAATTTAGTTTTAACAGTTAAGACTTGGTAAAATTCACATTAATTCTAAGTTATCTAATTTTAAATTGTTTAATATTCGGTAACTTAGACAATTCATAATAAATTTAGATTTTTAGAAAATCTGGTAATTTATTTAAGTGTAAATAGAATGAGATTTTATTAACACATAATATAATCTAGTAATTAAAAATTATTTTTATCTACTAGAATTATGAAACATATGATGTTTTATAAGATAAAACACATCTTATAAAATAATGAGTGGGAGAAGGTAATGTAACAATATAACCTACGGTCTCCACTATTAGTACAACACCGTGAGATTTAGGTGGCGCCTCGCGATGCTTTGATTTCATCCTCCCTACGAAGGGTGTCCATTTAAATCAATATCAAGGTTGGCTTTCTTGAGATAGGATTTTATAATGTATTTCAAAATTGACCTACCCTACGGCGGCAATTTTGAGTTAAGTTGTTAAAATCCAAAATAGTGGGTTACACTCATAAAGACATAATTAAATTGTTAATTATATCTTGACCAAAATAAACGGTTATTAATAAATATAGAAAATATGAGATATTTTGAATATATTTATTAATTGAGAATGTCTCAATTCAATTCATAAATAATTTGACCTACCCTACGGCGGCACTTTATTTATTAAAATTGAATAATCGTGGAATTAGTAAAATATTTTTTGTGTTTTTCATATGCATCATGCATCACGTTTACTATTCCAAAACATTTATGATGTTTATGCAACCATTTTAATTTATGCTATTTTATTTATTTATTACAGCGACAATGTCTAATCCAATCATCGCAATTCTCTTAAATGAAAAATTAACCGGAGATAATTTTGTCAAGTGGAAGAGTAATATGAACATTGTACTAATTTGCGAAAGTTACAAGTTTGTCCTGACGGAGGAATGTCCTCCAGAGCCTGCTTCCAATGCTCCTCGTAATGTACGGGAAGCATATGATCTTTGGATCGCGGCAAATAATAAGGCCCGCTGTTTTCTTTTGGTTGGAATGTCTGACGTGCTTAGGATGAAGCACGAAAGCATGGAGACCGCTTATGAGATAATGCAGTCTCTGCAAGACATGTTTGGTAAACCTTCGAAAAAGGCACGCCACGAAGCCGTTAAGGCAGTAATGAATGCAAAAATGAAGGCAGGGATTTCGGTCAGAGAACATGTTCTCAACATGGTTAACTATCTCCATGAGGCCGAGGTCAACGGGGCTATGATAGATGAAGCCACACAGGTGGGGATGATTTTAGAAACCCTCTCCCCTGCGTTCCTTCAGTTCAAAAGCAACTATTTCATGAACAAGCTGAAATATAACATGACTGAGTTGCTTAATGAGCTTCAAACCTTCGAGTCTATTTCGAAAGAAAAGACTAAAGAAGCTGAGGCAAATGTTGCAGAAGCTCAACCTTCCTCTTCTGCCCAAAAGAATAAGAAGAGGAAGGGGACTGAAGGAAGTGGTAAGTCTAAGAATGGAGGGCAACCTAAGAAGAACAAAAGCAACAACAACAAAAGGAGCTCCAACCAAAAGAAGCCTAAAGGAAAATGTTTCCACTGCGGCATAGTTGGGCACTAGAAGAGAAATTGCAAGAAGTATCTTCAAGAGCTCAAAGAAGAGAAGAACAACGTTAAATCAGATTTACTTGTTTTAGAAGCTTGTTTAGTTGAAGATGATACTTCACCTTGGATAATTAATTCAGGGGCAACTAACCATGTTTGTTTTTCTTTGCAGATGCTTAGTTCTTCAAGGGAGCTTGCCGACGGGGAATAAACGATGAGAGTGGGAACAAGAGAGGTTGTTTCGGCAAGAGCAGTGGGAGTTGTTAAACTTTATTTTAGATATAAGTTTTTAATTTTAGACAATGTTTATTACATTCCTTGTTTTCGTAGAAATCTGATTTCTGTTTCCAAGTTGTTTGAACAAATGTTTAATGTTTCTTTTAATAATAATTATGTTAATATTTCTAGAAATGGTTTGGATATTTATTCTGCGCATCTGGAAAATGGGCTTTACACCTTAGCCCCAACGAAAAAGCACTGCTCAATACCGAAATGTTCAAAGTTGAACAACCTAAACCCAAGAAGCAAAAGATTTCTTCTAATAATGAAACATACTTATGGCACCTTAGATTAGGTCATGTTAACCTTGACAGAATTAACAGACTGGTAAAGGAAGGTCCTTTAAAAGAGCTAAAAGTTAGTTTTCTACCAGTTTGTGAATCTTGTCTTGAAGGTAAAATGACTAAGAGGCATTTCTCTACAAAAGACGAAAGGGCCAAGAAACCACTTGAGCTAATACATTCGGATGTTTGTGGTCCATTGAATGTATAAGCACGTGGTGGTTACGAATATTTCGTCTCATTCATTGACGATTATTCAAGGTATGGTTACATATACCTAATGCAAAGGAAATCTGAAACTTTTGGAAAGTTCAAAGAATTCCAAGCAGAAGCTGAAAAGCAATTAGGAAAGACGGTGAAGAGTCTTCGATCTGATCGAGGAGGAGAATACCTTGATACTGAATTCAAGGATTATATGATAGAACATGGTATTCTATCACAACTCATCGCACCTGGAACACCACAACAAAATGGTGTTGCAGAGAGAAGAAATAGAACGTTGCTTGATATGGTGAGATCCATGCTTAGCTACTCATCATTACCCACTTCATTTTGGGGATATGCACTACAAACTGCAGTATATCTTCTAAACATAGTTCCATCTAAGTCTATTTCAAAAACACCTCTAGAGTTATGGAATGGTAGCAAACCTAGTATGCGACATATCCGTATATGGGGGTGTCCAGCACATGTGCTGAAAGGTAAGACTGGGAAGTTGGAACCACGTTCTAAAGTATGCTTATTTGTGGGATACCCAAAGGGAACGAGGGGAGGTTTGTTTTATAGTCCACAGGATAAGAAAGTATTTGTATCGACAAATGCCACTTTTCTCGAGAATGATTATATGACAAACTATAAACCTCGTAGCAAAATTGTACTTGAAGAGTTACTTTCTGATCAGATCAGACCGCAACCGACAACTGTTGTCGAAGGACAAAATGAGGAGGCCACATCTTCCTATCAGAATGTCATACCACCTCGACGTAGTGGGAGGGTTGTGAGACCACCTGCTCGCTACAGGGAACTTGGAGAAGCAAATGTTGCTATCTCTGATAATGGTGAAGATGATCCATTGACATATCGTGATGCAATGGAAGGTTCTGAGAAGGAAAAATGGCTGGAGGCTATGAACCTTGAAATGGAGTCCATGTACTCCAATTCAGTCTGGGATCTTGTAGATTTACCTGATGGGATAAAACCCATAGGGTGCAAAATGGATTTACAAGAAGAAAAGAGGAGTGGATGGGAAAGTTGAGACTTTCAAAGCTAGGCTTGTGGCAAAATGTTATACCCAAAAAGAGAGAGTTGACTATGAAGAAACTTTCTCACCTGTAGCTATGCTTAAATCCATTCGGATTCTTTATCCATTGCTGCTTGTCTTGATTATGAGATATGGCAAATGGATGTCAAGATTGCCTTTCTGAATGGCTATCTTGAGGAAAGCATCTATATGGTGCAACCAGAAGGGTTTGTAGTTAAAAGTCAAGAGCAAAAAGTTTGCAAGTTGCAGAGGTCCATATATGGACTCAAGCAGGCTTCAAGATCTTGGAACTTGAGATTTGACTGAAGCGATCAAATCTTATAGGTTTCGATCAAAATATTGATGAACCTTGTCTTTACAAGTACATCAAAGAAAAGAAGGTGGTCTTCTTGGTTCTTTATGTAGATGATATCCTACTCATTGGGAATGATATAGGCGTATTATCTGATGTAAAGAAATGGCTCGCCAGCAATTTCCAAATGAAAGATTTAGGAGAAGCAAGTTATGTTCTTGGAATCCAACTCATAAGAGATCGCAAGAACAAACTATTGGCGCTGTCTCAGGCATCGTATATTGATAAGGTGCTTATCAGATTTTCGATGCAGAACTCCAAGAAAGGTAATTTGCGTACACGTCATGGAGTTTATCTTTCAAAAGAGCAGTGTCCTAAGACACCTCAAGAGGAAGAATATATGAGACGGGTACCCTATACATCTGTAGTGGGAAGTCTAATGTATGCCATGTTGTGTACAAGACCTGACATTTGCTATGCGGTGGGTATAGTCAGTCGGTATCAATCCAACCCAAGATTAGATCATTGGGTAGCGGTTAAACATATTCTCAAGTATCTTAGGAGAACGAGAAACTATATGCTAGTTTATTCTAGTGAGAATTTGATTCCCATTGGATACACTGATTCTGATTTTCAATCAGACAAAGACACACGTAAATCTACGTCTGGATTAGTGTTTACTTTTGGTGGTGGAGCCATAGTTTGGAGAAGCATCAAACAATCTTGTATTGCTGATTCAACTATGGAAGCAGAATATGTGGCTGCTTGTGAAGCAGCTAAAGAAGCTGTTTGGCTCCGTAAGTTCTTAAATGATTTGGAAGTAGTTCCAGACATGGATAAACCACTCACACTGTATTGTGACAACAGTGGTGCAGTGGCAAATTCAAGAGAACCTAGAAGCCACAAAAGAGGAAAGCATATAGAAAGAAAATATCATTTGATTAGAGAGATAGTGCATCGAGGCGATGTGGAAGTTGTGAAGATAGCGTCGGAAAACAACCTTGCCGACCCTTTCACCAAGACGTTACCTGCAAAGAGCTTTGAGGGACACTTGGAAGGCTTAGGTCTTAGAGACATGTCTCACTTGCTTTAGGGCAAGTGGGAGATTGTTGGGTTTGGTGCCCTAAAAGCTGTGACATTGTACATATTGTTAATAAATAAATAAAATGACATTTATTATTATTTTGGTTGATTATATGTATTATGAATACATTTATAAACATCAAGAAAATTCCATGATTATTTATGTGACTATAAATTTAGCATATAAGTGTTATTTGCTTGGGGATAAAATTTATAGATAATAATCTAAATAGTCCGTAATAATTAATTAAAGTTTGGGATCTTTAATTAAAAATTACAAGTACGGTCCAATCTCATCTAAAATGAAATAGTCATTATCTGGACTATTAATGTAGAGACATTGGGTTGGAGGTACTTTATTTAATGAGATTATATAGGACTGGACCAGATAAATTATGAATCTCTAATAATCATCCGTTACAAATAGAGTATTCAAATTTATCACTATGATGATCATATATTTGACAGTCTTAATCCTGAGTATTTATTAGACTCCCATTTATTACATTATGTTTTTTGACTTGCATAGTAAGATTTGTCTAAGCACAGATTATAACTTAGCATCTTGGAAACATAAAGTAATAAATGGCTGGGAATAATATTATACAGATATGGAATCCATTCCTTCCCTTTGGAAGTTGGAAAAATAGTTCTCTTGAGTGATAATTCAAGGTTTGAACAGTAGAGCGCTCGTTTATAATAAGATTATGAATTAATTGTTCATTAGAGAATTATTGGAACTCAAGGATAAAGATGTAATAAGAGAGGTGAACAGAATTTGAACCTAGCTCTTATTATGAACTATTTATGGAGGACTGACTTATATGTAATGATTATATCGATGGACTACTCGTTAATTTTCTTTGAGTAATTATACTATAATCTCAAGAGTTCAGTTTCAGGTTTTTAGTGGAGTAACACTGAAACTAATAAATTTGGCACATTAATTAAAGAGTTTAATTAAATGTCAAATTTATTGGAGCTTGGGTTATAGGTCCATAGGTCCCCAATACCACCTCTGTAACACTATATTGGATTTTGCATAGAATGAATTATACATGTTTAATTTAGAATTTTTGAATTCTGAATTAATTTTTCACACTTGAATTATTAACGTGACACAAAAAAATGTTCTCTGTGACACATAATGTAATGTGATAAATGTTATCACATTTAACTGAGCATTAGTTAATTAATTGATTATTGTTAAAATCTATTCTTAAATAAATGTGATTTATTTTTGAATTGAGTTTTATATATATATATATATGGTTTTGAACCAAATCTTTTTATATATATAAGATTTTATAATATATTAATATATATATATATATTAATATAATATTATTAAAAAAAAAAAAAGAGGAAAGCCGTGAAGTTTCACGCTTTCCCCACACAACACACACATATATATATATTGACCATTTCGGTCAAAAAGTCAAAAGCAAAAAAAAAAAGAAAAAAAGAAGAAGCCAATTGCTTTCTTTATTTCACGGAAACTAATATTCATATACATATGTATGTGTGGAATCCGGAAAGAAGATCCGGGAGAAACAAACGGGAAAAGAAAGAAAAGAAGAAAAAGGAAAGGAAAAGAAAAGGGAAAGAAAAATGACTAATGGCTCAGTTTTAAAAAGGGAGAGATAACAGTTATTTCAGAAATTTTTATTCACATAATTTTTAGAGAGAAAAATTGAGAGTTCTTCTCTAAAGAAAAAGGTCTGCTATCTCATGTGTTGAGTACATAGCAGATTCAGAAAAGTGTGAGGATAATTCATTCTTGCAGTTTGACGCCCACTAGTCTTTCCATTGGTGTGGAGGCCTAGTTTGGAAGATCGTGGTGTCAAAGAGGAAAGCTAGGATACCCTGATAGTCTTCAAAAGGTTAGTAAAAAAAAAAAAAAAATTCCTAAAGCTTTCTGTAATTAAAATTATATATCTATTCCCGATGAACAAAGTTTTCAGAAAATTTTTGTTTGTCAACGATCCGTTCCTTCCGCTGCGTTTCATGTTTTAATTCCAACAAAAACAAGAAGCAAAATGTACTTATCAACTTTATTTCATATATTCAATAAAATCAAAACACTTTTACGACGCAGCAACAATTAATCAAGCAAACCACCGTTATAATAATCCAATGAAGCACAATATCTTGTCGTCAGTAGGAAAAAAAAAGTGTTACTCGAAAAACATATCCCAAATTTTCATATATTATAATATAATATAACAATATAATAATAAAAAAAGAAGCATTAAAACAACTACAAATGTATTCACCATAACATATGGCCAATAATTTGAAACAAACAAAATTAAAGGTTAATAATATAACACACCTTTTTGCCATCATCTTTAGGATTTATATGCTTCTCTTTCATATTGGAAGAACATGGAAAAGAGAATGAGATCTTCAAAATGCAATCAGATGTCAGCGATCTTTGGCGCCTGAGGATTCAACCATGGATAGCAACTCTTTGGTGTGTGTTTGGTGTAAATCTCGTATGATCTCATTCTCTAGCAAATTTTACTGACTAGTCTCTCACATACTTGTTGAAAAAATAGTATGCAACAGAATTTTAAAAATTTTTATACCAGATTATTTTTCAAAACACAAGTTTGACATGCTATTTGTATAAATTAATCAGATCTTACTAACCTTGTTTGCCGAAAAGTTCTCGCCATCGATGAAGAGAAAGGACATTATAGAAAGACCTCAATCAACTAGCCTTCTTTGCTATTCTCTATCCACGACCGATGTGTATGTGGGCACATATATAGTTCAAGCTCTCGATAACTATAAAACACCTAATATCTTAGATATACATTTCATAATTATCAACTCCAACGCTACTCCACTAAAACCTTAGAGCTGCATTCTCGAACTATATAGAATTAAAAAGCTTGTATAGTTAAGTCTACATGACATATCATAATGTGTCGTATCTGCATAAGATTATCCATAATCAGTGTTGAGGGTGAGCTCGGTGCCACCGCCGAAGAGACAAACTTCGGTGGTCAGCTAAATAGCTCGGTAGAGCCTTCAGGGAGCAAACTACCAACCTCAATGGCGACACATACTTTGTCCAAGGTGCTTCTCAGGGCCCCCGCAGGCTGCCACCTCGGACTACGCGCTAGCTCAGGTCAGACTAATTTCACTCACAGGTAAATTGCTACTCACCACTACAGACTGACAAATGGCAAATAACTCACCATACGATGAGTGCCAATCCATCAACAGGGGAACGTGACACTTGTCACCTACTGCCTGACATGCCTTGATGTGACACTTGTCCAAGTAGTAGCCTATAAATAGGACACATTTATTACATTCTAGAGAGAGAGACTCCTTCCCAGCTAACAAGCTCCCAACCTCTGCCAAGCAATCCCTGCCTTGAGCTTCAAGAGCCCTTGTCTTTTGACTAACTCCTTATTCTCACCTCCAAAGCGCCCCTCCACTTGTCGCAGGTACGTCGAGCAGGGCAAAGGCAAGCTAGGGAAGAGTCAAACTATGCGCAGCTGCACATGGTGTTGATATTACGCCGGATCACGGTAAACATCAATATTTTGGCACTAGAAGGAGGGCCCCTACGCCTTCACTCAATACCAGCCACCTTACCTTCGAAGATCTGATATGGTGACACGAGGGAATGTTAAAGACGACGCTGCCCAACAGGAGGGGTCGGGAGATGTAAGAAATCAACAACCGAACACAGGAAGACCTAAGGGCCGCCCTCAGGCCGCGAGATCCCAGTCTGGGGGACAGGGAAGCACTACCAGAGCTGAACAAGCAGAGGACCCCGTGGCTCAAGATCCGATCTGAGAACTCATGAATGCAGTTCGGATCCTAACTCAGCAGCTCGCCCAACAAGCTCAACGCCAGGCCGCACCTGCCCTGCCACCACCGGCCTCGGTTGACCAGGTCAGGGGTCGAGTAGGACGGGATGCAAACGACCGTGAAGAGACTGATTCTGAGCGCTCGAGAGGGTCCATGCATGGCACCTCGGCCAATAATCGATTGGTCCAAGAAGGCCGTCTCGGCCCTCAAGCAGCACGAGCACCATCTCCTCAAGGTTCCTGAGCCTCGGTATTTGACCGGCTCAGGCACCACGGGGAGGCACGCCAAAATTGCCAGCCCAGGGCTGGCGATCATGTTGAGGGCAAAGTACCCTATAGGGTCGAACTGCCCCAAGACATAAACAGTTGCCAGTTCTAAGCACTGCAGCGCCAAATCGATGAAATCTGGAACAACCACTTTGGCCTGGACGAGTCATGGGCTTTAGATCCGCCTTTCTTGGACACCATAATGCGAGCCCCTATGCTGTCTAAGTTTAAAGTCCCACAGATCAAAGCCTACGACGGGACAGCGCATGCAGACGAGCATGTCGAACTATTCCAAGGGCACATGCTCCTCCATAACACCAGCGACACAGTGATGTACAAAGCCTTTTTGTTGACCCTGACAGGGCTTGCTCGGCTATGGTTCTGAAGACTAGAGCGATCCTCCATCTCTTCTTTTCGACAGCTGGATGATGCCTTCTTGTCGGCATTTTCTACAACAAAAACGCAGAGAAAAGAGATTACCTAGCTGTATGCTGTCAAGCAAGGAGACGGCAACGTCTGAGATTATATCAACCAGTTCACCCGGGTAGCTCTAGAGGTCAAGCACGTCGAAGACGATACCTTCAAACATATTTTCGTTGGGGGATTCCGAGATGAAAAATTAACCTGGTCATTGGCCTTTGAGCAGTAGAGCACATTCTCTCAGATGCTCGGCTATGCACAGAGGTACGCCGACGTCGTCGAGTACATGAAAAGTCGCAAGGAAGAGGCCGACCCAAACGGAACAAAGAAGGATAAGAAACAAAAGAAGGCACCAGAGTAGAGCAATGTTGAGCAGGGCAAGAAGCAGAAGAAGGAGAAGAAATCTGAGAAGCCAAAGTGACCTGTAAATTTCAAAGCTACATGCCTTTGGTGGCGACCATTGAAGAGGTGCTCCCCCAAGTAGGTAGCAGGAACCTATTGGTACCACCACCCAAGCTTAGGGGTAGCAAAGCAAAGCAAGACCAAGCGAGGTATTGTGAGTTTCACAAGGATATGGGGAACAATACCTGCGAATGCATCTAACTAAAGGACCAAATTGAAAGATTGGTCTAAGAAGGGCATTTGCAAGAATTTGTTGAACGAGTTATAACCCCGGGCTCTACCTCGGGAAGAAACGATCTGCCGAGCTGAGATGTGCCGAACCGCTCACGGACCGACATTGGGAACACCTTAGAATCCCCGAACATCGTCCACATGATCTTTGATGGGCCTGTCACCGGGGACACATCGAGTGAGCGGCGGTCGTATGTCAGAGAAGCTCGGCTCATCGAACGAGACGAATTTATAAACATGTCCGAGCATGTTAACAAGATATGTCGCCAAGAAGATATCCTGATCACGTTCACCGAGGAGGAAGCGGATCGGCTAATCCATCCGCATAATGACGCCCTTGTATGCGAGCTACCCATCGCTAACAATGTAGTGCGGTGAGTTTTGATCGACAACAGCAGCTCGGCCGACATCCTCTTTAAGCAAGCCTTTGATAAACTAACGATTAGCAATGCCCATTTGGTCCCGGTCCGAACCCTACTCTACGGCTTCACGGGAGAGTGCATCCGAGCCATGGGGAAAGTCAGCCTGCCCGTAACTTTTGAAGAAGGAGCTGCTCAGGATCACTCAGGTTGTTGACTTTTTAGTTGTCAACAAGCCCTCTCAGTACAACATCATCATCGGCCGCTGGACGTTGAATACGCTAAAGGCCATAGTCTCCACATATCACCTAGCCATGAAATTTCCAATAGAAGGTGGAGTTGGAGTGATTCGCTCATCCTAGTTGGATTCCTGAGCTTGTTACGCCAATGTCATGAAGCAGCTACAGCTCAGCATTTAGGCATCTTGGCCATCTTTACAATCGACAAGGTGGATCTGCCTGCCGACCTGACACCTAAAATGTTGTCTGATCTGGACCCCAGATTGCTCGAGAAAGAGGTAAGAGCCACCCCGGTGGAAGACTTGGTGCCGTTCTCTTTAGAACCCGCGAGGTCTGAATGCACCGTCCAACTCGGATCCCAGCTAAGACCTGAGATCTGGGCCGACCTGAAGGGGCTTCTTACCAAGTATCAGGATGTGTTTGCGTGGTCCCACGAAGACATGCCTGACATTGATCCAAGTGTGATCGATCATCGACTCAATATCCAACCAGACCATAGGCCGGTGATATAGAAAAGAGCTTTCAACCCAGAAAGGTACACTGCTATAAACGAAGAAGTCCAAAAGCTCCTTAAGGTGGGTTTTATCAGAGAAGTTAAATATCCAAAGTGGTTGGCAAACGTCGTTCTCATCAAAAAGACGAACGACAAATGGCGGGTCTGCATCGATTACACCGACCTCAACAAGGCCTGCCCAAAAGATTGCTTTCCACTTCCTCGGATAGATCAGCTCATTGATGCCACTGTCGGCCACGAGCTCCTAAGCTTTATGGACGCCTATTTCAGGTACAATTAGATAAGGATAGCCAAGGAGGATCAAGCAAAGATAGCTTTTGTTATCGACCAGGGCTTATATTGCTACGTGGTAATGCCTTTTGGATTAAAGAATGTCGAAGCTACACATCAGCGCCTCATCAATAAGATGTTTGCTCGGCTGATCGGGAAAACAATGGAGGTCTATGTGGACAACATACTAGTGAAATCTATCGAAGCAGAAGACCACATGCCCCATCTCCGGGCAAACTTTGACATTCTCCGGGAATATAGGATGAAACTCAACCCGGTGAAGTGTGCGTTTGGAGTAAGCTTCGGCAAATTCCTCAGATTTTTGGTCAACCAACGAGGCATCGAGGTCAACCCGACAAAGGCCCAAGCAATTATCGACATGCATTCTCCTCGGACCGTAAAAGACATACAACGACTCACCGGCATGGTAGCAGCCCTCTCAAGGTTTGTTTCCCAGGCCACCAACAAGTGCCACCCATTTTTTAAGGCGCTTAAGGGGAGATTTGAGTGGAGTAGGGAATGTGAGAAAGCTTTTCAAGGCCTGAAGAGGTATTTTGCCACGCCCCCGCTTCTATCCAAACCTTTGCCCGACGAGGTGTTAACTGCCTATCTAGCCGTGTCTGAGAAAGCTGTTAGCTCGGTCTTAGTCCGAGATGAAGATGGAGCCCAAAAGCCCGTCTATTACACTAGCCATGCGTTCCAGGGTGCCAAGGAACGGTACCCGCCCCTCAAGAAGTTGGCCTTCGCTTTAATCACTTTGGCTCGCAAGTTACAACCATACTTTCAAGGCCATACCATAAAGGTACCGACCAAATTTCCTCTTCGGCAAGTTCTTCAGAGTCCAAAAATATCAGGTCGCATGGCCAAATGGTCAGTGGAGCTCGGCCAATACGATGTGCACTTCGTACCAAGGATGGCCATAAAAAGCCCAAGCCTTGCGGACTTCATCGCTGAATTCATAGATGTTGGACAGATGACCTCGCTGGCCGAGAAGTCACCCATTGAAATGCCAGATGCTCCAAGCTGCAGCGAGGATTGCACTACCTCGGAATCAGAATGGAAGCTCTATGTCAACGGATCTTCGTGCATCGATGGATCAGGTGCCGGGCTGATTTTAATAAGCCTAGATGGATACAAGGCGATCTACACCCTTCGATTTGATTTCAAGGCCTCCAACAATGAGGCAGAATACGAAGCTCTTCTGGCCGGACTTCGGATCGCTAGAGATCTCGGAGTGGACCACATAATCATTCACAGCGACTATATGCTTGTCGTTCAGCAGGTCATAGGAGGATTCTAGGCCCGAGCAGATTCTATGACTGCGTATTTGCAAGAAGTCAAGCAACTGCTTGGACAATTCAAATCCTACTCTTTCAAGCAGATCCCCCGGTCAGAGAACTCAGAAGCCAACGCCCTTGCTCGACTGGCCTCAGGCCTTGGCGATAGCAACCTTACCTCGGTTCCCATCGAAAGACTTGCCGAGCCAAGCATCGTCAGGGAAGTAGCAAATGTAGCTGAGGAACTCGAAACCACATGGATAGACTAGATCGTCCGATGCCTAACCACAGCCGAATTGCCCGACGACTGAGAAGATGCACGTCGGATACGCAACAGCTTCGCCCAGTATTCGATGATCGGAGGCAAACTATACAGACGAGGCTACACTACGCCATGCTTGAAGTGCTTGAGCCCTAAAGATGCCGAGTCTTGATGAAGGAAATCCATGAAGGTCTATTTGGCAACCACTCTGGGGGGCGATCTTTGGCCTAAAAGTGTCTTCGACAGGGTTACTGCTAGCCAACCATGGAGCAAGACTGTAGGGATTTTGCTCAAAAATGCCTCAAATGTCAGCAGTTCACGAGAATGATAGGATATCATGCCGAGCCCCTTTTCCCTGTTACCTCGACATGGCCATTTACGAAGTGGGCCATTGATCTAATTGGACCCCTTCCTCCTGCTCGATCACAATTCAAGTACTGCATCATGGCCATTGACTATATTACAAAGTGGGTCGAGGTCAAACCGTGTACCAACATGACCGAAGCCAAGTGCACCAACTTCGTGTGGAAGAACATCATCTGTCGGTTCGGCATCCCACACACGATTGTGACCGACAATGCCAAATAGTTCGAGTCTTCAGGTCTCTTCCGCCTATGTGAACAGCTCGGCATCAAGAAGGTTTTCTCCTTCCCGAGCTATCCTTAGAGCAACGACCAGGTGGAGGCAGTAAACAAGACAATCAAAGATAACCTGAAGAAAAAGCTCGAAGGCCTCAAGGGCGCATGGATTGACGAGCTCCCATAAGTACTCTGAGCTTACCGCACAACCGCCCAGACAACAACCGGGGAGACCCCGTTCTCCCTTGTGTATAGGGCAAAGGCTGTCATCTCGACCGAAGTGGGGCTGCCGAGTTTCAGAATCGAACATTACACAGAGATCCAGAAAGCTGAGATAATGATGTCTAAGCTCGACTTACTCGAAGAAAAAAGAAACCAGGCAGCGATCCACAATGCAACCCGAAATCAAGTGGTAGCTCGGTAATACAACAAGAGGGTCCAATCGAGAAGCTTTAAGATCAAGGACTTGGTACCCAAGAAGATCACGGTTCAGCTGCTCGGTTTGGGGTCCTTTGTTCCAAAGTGGGATGGGCTGTATAAGGTCATCGGCATTATTTGACCGGGCACATACAAATTATCTGACATGGAAGGAAATCAGCTCGGGCATCCTTAGAACATCGAGCTCTTGAAAAGATTCTTTTGTTAGTGTCAAGGCCAGAAACCTTTTTTGATCCCTAGTCAAAATTCTTTTGTAACTAGGCATATTGAATAGGGCTGGGAAGTAAATACTACACATTAATGCAATGCAAATTTCCTACACCATTCCATTGAGCAATGCGTTTGAAGGAAATACAGACCCTAAGAGGGATGCCATAACTCTAGCCCGGAGGACCAGACAATAACTCCCGACAAAGGAGAGTCATCCTATCTAACCAGACTGGGGGGCTGATCGGCACTTTACCGATTCTAAAACTGCCGCCGTGCAGATCACCCAGTAAGTCGCTTGGCACAACTACATAGCCGACGAGCTCTAGACTTGCAAAAGTTCTTCAAACTTAGACAAGTCTAGGGGGGCGACAAGGTGAGGGCATCCGCACGCTGTTGTGCTCTACCCTACGGAGAAATGGGGACACCATCCTTGCTCGGATTAACTGAGAAACAGGGACACCATCCCTGCTCGGATTAACTGAGAAACGAGGACACCAACCCTGCTCGGATGAACTTGGTAGTCATCGAGATAAAATACTCGGCCTCTGTTCAAATTACGAAAACAGAAGCTCGAGAAACTATCGGCTAGGAATGTCCTTTCCAAGGAGCATCCAACTTTGGCCTGAATTCTAATTCAATTTTGAGACCAAGGTCTACTGTAACTCGACGAGACGAAGGTCCAACTACGTTCCCGAGGAACTTATAACCTAGGAATATATTTTCCAAGACCACTCGCACTTGGAAAATTTAAAACAAAGTACACAAAAATCCGAGAAGTGAAGAACGGGAAATAAATTTCATTCACAGTACGGGGAGAGGTACAATTAACCGAGCACCTCCCGAGCCCGGATATATAAAAAAAAAGAGAAGAAAAGAAAAAAGAAAGTGGTCTAAGCCTGGGTCTCATCCCCAGCCACGCCTTCCTCGCCTCCTCCGCCGGCTGTGCTCTGCTCATCTCCGTCGCCGTCTACTATCACAACCTCCTCACCCTACTGTTGCTGAGTAGTGCCTTGCTCGGGCTCGACTATGAGCGACCAGTCAAAGCCTTCAGCCTCGGGGTGCTGCCGGATCAGATGATCCCGGAGGTCAGTCATGCCGAAGTAATAGTAGTCGGCATACTCCAGAGACGCCTTAAATTCCTCTACAGCTTGTGCCAAACGGCCGGGCAGCTCGTCCAAGTGTCGCTGGTGGTCGGCCTGCAGAGCTGTCAGCTACCCCTAGAGCTATGCAGCTTTATCCTTCGCCTCTCTGGCCTGCCTCCGAGCCTCCTCGACCTCGGCCTTGGCCTTCAGAGCTTCCTCCTTGGCTTGAGAAAGAGAGCTCTTAGCTTGGTCTAGCTCAATGTTTTTAGCACTGAGCTTCTTATCGACGTCCAAATTCCTAAGGAAGGTTTTCTTGTGCATCTCCTTCTCCTTGTGGAGGTCCTTCATCCCAGTCGAGTGGACCATGTATAGAATGGCACTCGTCTGAGAACAACAAGACTTCAGTGCTTGGCAGGATGATAAGGAAAAAAGTGGGGATTAAAAGCTTGGGTTGGATGAACACTTCCAGTGGCGGCAGTGCGAAAAGCTGTATTACACAGGCTCTAGAAGTCCTCCCCGTGGAGGTTCATGAAGAAGTCATCCTAGGGCATCACATCCCCGAGACGCTCCAGGATGACGCTGCGGTAGTTTGGGCGTCTCCTCTGTGGATCCTCGGAAGAGACCCCAGCCGTGTCCTCGGCCGGCGTCTCCTCTAATGAAGCCCTGGTCCGCGGGGGCTGAGGTGGTGGATCTTGGACTGTAACGGGAACTTGCTCGGGTCGGGGAGGAAGCTCCATCCTTGGAGTTCGCTTACGTTTCCTCCTGACATCCACGGCCTTGCCTTTTTGTTTCCTAAGGCTCTCCATAAGAGCCCATCTCTCAACAGCGCTACTCGACCGTGAAGACATCTCTGCAAGTCAAAAATTCCCGAGTTAAAATCAGGTCGGCACAAAAGCATACAAGCAACAAAATAAAAACTCTGGACTGACCTCCGATCTGGAGCTGGCGAGATGGGTAAATAAGCCGAATCACGTCCTCGAGGTCCTGGCCTGCCACGGGTGGCCCCGCATCGAAGCAGCCACTCGACGAGTCCTCAAAACTGGATGATGATGGCCCCCTCCTCGGCCACCCGGATCGGGAAATGCTTGGCCCCGAGACATCTACGGTACCCGACCTAGCGACTGTGACCTGCCCGATAGGACGAACTGATGGGGGATTTATTCTACTGGTTTCCCCGAACCAGCCACAACGAGAAAGAGTTTCCTTCCCGAGAAGGAAGGACTACTGCCTAGTTGCCTTTGGCTTCTCGAACAGGTCTTCTACTACCCTGATCATGTGGCTCGGAGCCCAGGGCCTCTTGGACCACATGTGCCCTTGCTCGAATGTTCTCGGCACGTGTTGGTCACCAAGTACGGCCTCACCAGCTTAGGCAAGATAGTCACTACCAACGTAGAACCACTCCTACTTCTAGAGCTTATCTGAGTCGGGGTTGCCCAAGATAAAATCCTTCCTGAAGTCAGTGACATAGTACCATCCAGACTGCTGAGGAAGCTTCTTCATCTTCTATACTTGCTTGAAAGCTTCCAATGGCATCTCAGTGGCCCGGTGGTACTTCCATAACATGTACATCCCGATCAGTGACCTGTAGCTGCTTGGGTTCAGTTGAGCTAGGCACACATTAAAGTCATTAAGTGCCCGGCACAGAAACAGGTGGAACGGGAGGCGCAGCCCGGCCTTGAAGAACTCCGCATAGAGCGTTATACACCCCTCGGGTGGCTCTAGTGGTGAATCATTTTCATTCGGCAAAAGGAGGGTCATGCTGTCCGGGATGTTGAACTCGGCACGAAGATCCTCTAGCTGAGATTCTGTGATAACACTGGTATATGTTGTTGCTGAGGTTAGTCTGGGCTGTATCACCCTATACGTGGTCACCCTCTGAACCTGGGTCATCTAGATCCGCTCTTTCTCTTTGATCTTAGGCTGCTCTGCCTCCTCTGCCTCATTGGCCACCCGCTTTTCCTCAAAGACGTCCACGGTGATTACTCCTTCGACTTGGACTGGGGCTCTAAAATCCCAACCGAATGTACTTGGGACATCACCGGCTGCATGAAGCTCGACTCTTTCCCGGGCAGTAACTCAAGAGGAGCCCGCGGTTGCCGCCCCGATGTAAGGGTCTTGCTCCCGACACGACCTGATCGATCTCTCCCCGCCTAGCAGATTCAAGAACTCCTACTCGGGGACAGTTTGGGAGTTGACCCTCAAAATTTCCCTAAGCCGACTAGCCCCATCTTGTCTCGAGGACACGCTCTCGATGAGCTACCCTTAGAACTGCTTTTCGACCAGGAAACGTTTATGTCCTACAAATCAGTGACGTGACTCATTTTTGCACTCCTCAGGAAATTACCTGTTCGGGCTGTGGTAGTTTGAGAATTTTAAGTCTTCAGATGAATCACTACAGCTCGGTAGCTAAAAAACTCTTTGGGTGCGAAAATTTCACTTCAGTCGTGTAAAATCAACTAAAAAGGAGGCCCTATTTATAGCCGCTTTAGACGAGAAATCTAGGCACAAAAAATGAAGAGGCGCGATCATTACGCCTATCAGGTGGCATAGTCGATCATCGTGCGACACGTATGCCCCGCATTAAATTCACGCAACCTTTTGCCTCACCCCTCTTTGGAGTGCCGTTTGATCTTCTTTCTTCTAGCCAACCTCACGCACTCGACATAGTCCACTTGGCCGGACACCGACCAGGTGAACTGGGGGGCTAGCTAATGTTGAGGGTGAGCTTGGTGCCACCGTCGAGGAGACAAACTTCGGTGGTCGGCTAAATAGCTCGGTAGAGCCTCTAGGGAGCAAACTATCGACCTCAACGGCGACAGGTACTTCGTCTGAGGTGCTTCTCAGGGCCCCCGAAGGCTGCGTCCCCACAGGCTACCACCTCGGACTACGCACTAGCTTAGGTCGGACTAATTTCACTCATAGGACAAATTGCAACTCACCACTATAGGCTAACAAATGGCAAATAACTCACCGTTCTATGAGTGCCAATCCATCCACGAGGGAACTTGACACTTGTCACCTACTGCCTGATATGCCTTGATGTGACACCCGAGTCATGGGCAAACCCACCTAACACCCGGTCTAAATAGTAGCCTATAAATAGAACGCATTTATTGCATTCTAGAGAGAGAGACTCCTTCCCACCTAACAAGCTCCCAACCTCTGTCGAGCAATCCTTGCCTTGAGCTTTGGAGAGCCCTTGTGTTTTGACTGACTCCTTATTCTCACCTTCGAAGCACCCCTCCACTTGTCATAGGTACACCGAGCCAGGCAGAGGCGAGCCGGGGAAGAGTTAGACCGTGCGCAGCCGCACGTGGTGTTGATCTAACGCCGGATCACGGTAAGCATCAATAATCAGTTTAAGGATAACTTCTGTCGTACCTTTTCAATTATTTTTATCTTACATTCCATTATCTCACTATTGAAAAACTTACCATCCAAAGACAGTATACCATTCGGTTACACCTATGTATCCAAATGGTTAAGCGCTCCAGTTTTTCAATTACAAGATAACGCATATAAGAGGATATCAACGACTCCTAAAGAAGAACTATGGATTCTGTATATATGAATAACAAGTCTACGTTATCAAGAGTCATGCCTTCAACGTACCGGTATGCATACCAATATTAAATGTGGATGTCACTCTTTGGTACATCAAAAGACATAAGTCAAGACAATGGGCTAACTATTCATATCAAGATTAAGATACAACATATATGATTGTCAAAAGTGAATCGATTTGTCAAAACGGAATTATTAATCCAAATCAGTTCACTTTATATCCCAATCCAATGCATCGTCACCTATGACAATGCACTAATGTTTCTATTCGTGAAGTCCATCTCCGATGGCGAAGACAAACCATCTCCCATTAGGGATATAGACAACATAACACTCTTTGCATGAGTAAAGCACTTAACTTTATTCTATCAATTATAGATTTTATGATTTAGACCATCACTTTAAGAAGTGTGTCTTTCGCATAATTTGTCCATCATTTGTCCAACTCTTTAAGGTTTAGACTGACAGTCTCAGACTTTTGTTTGCTTATCATACATTCAACAAATATGAACATAAAGAGGACAAAAATTGGTATATAAATAATAAATAAATTCTTTATTGATAAAAATTTCTCCACAAACATATTACATTTTCACTCTTTAGGGCATACATATCTAACAATCTCCCATTTACACTAAGTGAGTAAATGTGATATGTCATGCATCCCCATGGCCCCGATAGGCCATGATGTCCTCTGACACGTTCAAACATATTTCTACATTTTCATTATAACATGTCTCTCTTCAACGAAGTCCTTTATCACATGATACTTTCGATCAATATGCTTACTTTTCTTGTGAAATCTTGATTCCTTAGGATTAGTCATCACTGTAGTGTTATCACAGTACAGCGATAACTCTTTGTCCATACCAAGAACTATCTCAAGATCCCCAAGAAACTTGCAGAGTCACACTGCTTCTTTCGAAGCATCACTAGCCGCCACATACTCGGCCTCCATTGTTGAATATGAAGTGCAATCTTGCTCCACACTTCTCCAACTAATGGTACCGTCGTCCAGAGTAAACATAAAACCCGAAGTCAACCTCCTCAAATCCAAACAGGATTGGAAATCCAAATCAGTATATCCTAGAGGAGTTAAATCCTCACACGAATATACAAGCATATACCCTCGAGTCTTTCTCAGGTACTTGAAAATATGCTTGACCACAACCCAATGGTTCGGTCCCGGATCTGCCTAAAATCAACTTACGATCCCAACAGCATAACAAATATCTAGTCGTGTGCAAAGCATGGCATACATAAGACTACCCACTACCAAAGCATAAGGTACCTTCTTCATGTATTCTCTTTCTTCCTTAGACTTTGGCGGGTCTTTCTTAGAAAGAGGAATTCCAGACTTAGACAATTGCCCATCATTCTTGGAATCCTGCATTGCAAACCTCTTGAGAATCTTATCTATGTAGCCGACCTAGAACAAAGCTATCATTGTTCTTCCTATCCTGAAAGATCAGGATAACTAGAAAAAAATTAGACTCACCAAAGTCCTTCATGTCAAATTGCTTGGTCAACCATAATTTGATCGATGACAACACCCCAATTGTCACAACCCGCCTTTTTACGGGTTGTGGTTTAACGTTTTTCTTACTTACGTATCTATAAAAACTTGAAAATATATTTTTTAATAAACATATTACACATACATACTAAAATTTCTTTTATAATTATATGTATAATTACACAAGCAACTTTCTTTTTAAAATAACATCTACTTAGAATATCCAAAAGAGGTTTTGTCTCACTTAACCATACAATATCAATTATACATTATGATCCAAAATAACTTAAAATACATAGCAACGGAAACATATCTGTGGTGGTATCCATACCCTAGTCTACACATTGCCCATATTCCCTCGCCAACTCATTAGCATATTCATTTTGACCTCCTAGTGAAAATTCCTACAGCATGAAATAACTAGGTGAGCTTATGCTCAGTAAGTCTAAACATAGCCCACATATATCTTATACTAATATGCATGATCCATTTATGCTTTCTTATGAACATTCTTTATTCTTGTTATATCTTTTCTTTCATTAGGGCCCAAGTGCTCGTACCATATGTGCACATAGGTCCTCGTAACACCGATAACTTTAACTTTAAACTCTCCTATGCTTTGGGAGCTGGTACGACACTTTCCTTATTTTTGGTGTTTCATTTACTAGTCTAGTTATTTTGGTTATCATATCATGCATGACAATATATACTCATACTAAGTGCAAAACATTTACACTTTTTAATTTTGTAGCACACAGACATGTTCACATAAATACACTATACCCTTAAACCTACATCTTCATACTGTAGGTGGGTTTGAAACTTACTTGTTTTTGCTGTTATTAAAACCATCTTCAGTTTTTTTTTGTTACTCGTTTAAGGACCTGTTTGGCCAATTATATCATCATTAGCCAAATCATCACTATTTAGCTATACGTCAATAAGGTATTTTTTTTTTATTACAATTTCGGAATACTTTTTTGACTACTTAAAGTTCAACCATCCTCTCGTTGTTCTCTATCTTATACATTTCGGGGTTGTACTATACAGTGGAGTTTTTGGCCTTTTTTTAAATCTGTCGAGTTTTGTGAAAATCTTTTCAATTTAGTCCTTTGCTAAATTTTCACAAAAATATGCTTTAACACAATACACCCACTGTTTTGAGCAAATTTCAAAACCTTTTTATCAAATAATCTTGTTTGAGTATGGCAAATTCTATTCCTTTAAGAAATTACTCAAAGTTTGCTATTTATACCCAATTTCAAAACCAAATTAAATCTCAAGTATATAGCCTCTAATCATACCACTCCTCACCATCACATACTTGAAATTGATATAAACATGCTATAAACTAGCTCAAATAATTACATACCATTCTTAAAAGCTAAGTAAAACAATCCAAAGCAAAGTAAAAACAACTTAAAAATTGGAAAGTAAACTTTACCAAAATCTTGGTAAGCTTAAGTCTTCCAACAACTTGACTGCAACTTGTTAGACATGTATGCCCTAAGGAGTAAAAACGTAATATGTTTTTGGAGACATTTTTATCAATAAAGAATTTATTCATTTATATATACCAAATCATGTCCTCTTTATGTTCATATTTGTTGAATGTATGATAAGCAAACAGTAGTCTGAGACTGTCAGTCTAAACCTTAGGTATTAGGCATATGATGGGCTGATTATGCGGAAGACACAATTCTTAAGGTGACGGTCTAAAACATATGATCCGCAATCGAGGGAATAAAGTTGGGCGCTTTATTCATGTAAAGATTGTTATGTTGTCTATATCCCTTTTGGGAGATGGTTTGTCTTGACCAACGGAGTTGGACTCCGTGAATAGAAACATCGACGCGTTGTCATAGGTGACGACGTGTTGGATCGGGACATAAAGTGAATCGATTTGGATTAATAATTCTGTCTTGGCAAATCGATTCACTTTAGACAGTCATTTGTATTGTATCTTAATCCTGAGATGAATAGTGGGCCCGTTGTCTCGACTTGTGTCTTTTGATGTACCAATGGGTGACTCCCACATCTCTATAGTGGTATGCATGCCGGTACATTGGAGGCATGACTATTGATAGCGTAGACCTGTTATTCATAGATATGGAATCCATAGCTCCTCTTTAGGAGTAATGATATCCTCTTATATGCGTTGTCCTATAATTGAAAAACTAGAACGCTCAACCATTTGGATACATAGGTATTACCGAATGGTATACTATCTTTGGATGGTAAGTTTTCTAATGGTGAGACAATGGAACGTAAGATAAAAATAATCGGAAAGGTAAGACAGAACTTGTCCTTAAGCCGATTATGAATTATCATATGGGGATACAATGCACTATGATATGTCATGGAGACTTAGCTACGCGAGCTTCGTAATTCTATAAAGTTCGAGAGTGCAGCTCCAAGCTTTTAGTGGAGTAGCGTTGGAGTTGATAATTGTGAAATGTATATCTGGGATATTGGGTTTCATGAGCTTAAACTTTATAGGTCCATTTTGGTCCCCTTTGTTAGCTCACAAAATCCTGTAACGACACAGCGTGCTTTTCCAATAATTGGTGACTTATGTCGGATTTATCAGATTGGTTTAAAATTTATAAGAATCAAATAATTCATGTCTGTTTATTGGTTGAATTAATTTTGTAATAAATTAGTTCAAGATAAACTTGTTGAATTATTGCGATCAGATAATTCTTGTCTGTTTATCGGTTGTTTTAATTTTGGACAAGTTAGAACAAGATAAATTTATAGAATTATTATGAATTGATTTATTTTCTTAGAGATTATCTTGATAAAGTTTGTTTTGATCAGATAGCTTCTCTATTGGGTTATTTGAATCAAAACTGAGACTTTATCCTTTAGAATCTCGGGTGGAAAATAAAATATTCGCGAAGATTTTTTCTCGAGAGTTTGGCTTGACGAATGACGTGTTCAGCCTGCCGAACTGGCCTGTTCGGCATGCCGATCAACAGAGATAAGATTACGCGTTTTCACGTCGGATCTTATCAGATATTGATCCGAACTTGATTCTGTTTCGAGTTTTTAAGACCTAATCTAATATGGACTGACCCCATGACCAATAGGTATAAAAAGGGAGTGAGTCTCATGATTTGCTCAGATCAATTTGAGAGATTAAGAGTGATACTCTTCTAGTGAGCATCTAAAAACTCCCTGAGAGCTTTTGTTCACAAATCACGAGCACTAGCTTTGGGTTCTCTCTATTGGTTGGAAGGAGAGTCACTGGTGGAAGAGTTGTACGTGTGAGCCCACACTCACTCCGGTTGTGGATAGAGAATAACAAAGAAGACTAGTTGGTTGAGGCTCTTTTGGAACGTTACTTCTCTACACAGGTTGCAGAGGTTCTTCGGCACACTGAGGTTAGTAAGATCTGTTTAATTTATACATATAACCTGTCAAACTTGTGTTTTGAAAATTACTCTGATGAAAAATTTTTAAAATTCCGCTACGCACTTTGTTTCCAACACAACCTCCCTAGACATGTTCCATAGAAAGGGATTCCTTGTCAACATCCTCTCTTAAACCCAAGAAAAACCCTAAGGAAACTTAGAGAAAAGTTTAGTTTGTTACCTTGAAAGTTTGAAAAAAAAAAAAAACTAGAGCTTGAACTTGAGACTTAGTTGGTGATGATTATGTAAAGAGCTTGGTTTTGAGAAAATTTTGGGAAGAGAATTTCTAAAGTGGAAGATGGAAGGAAGTTTGTTGCTTACTTAAGCTTTAATTGTGACTTATCTTAACTAGATTTTTTTTTCTTTTATTTTTTTTTTTGAATAGGTATCAGTGGCTATTTGTGATTGGGCCACCTTTCATGGTATGGTGGCTCAATAAGAATCCATTGGGTGTCCACTTGGTAAGCCCCCAACATTTTACACAGTATAGTTTTTCACTATACAGTATTTTTTTTATACCGTTGAGGTGAAACCATTGGAAAACATATTTTTATACTGTATAGCATATCCCACCTATTCTTTACTCCACTTTTGGAGTCAAAACACAATATTTTCTGTATCTATGTTTTTACCTTAGCAGTGTATGTATACTGCATTGAACTCCTTTTATGCTATTTTAAGGTTTTGGCACACTTTTATACTTTATTTTGATCTTAATCACCATTAATTTATACCACAATATTATTATTAATTGTGATATAAAATTCATTTCATGGATATTATTTACAAATTTTTGAGCTTTTAAGCTCACAAAATCTGTATTTGGACCATATCCATCATAGCATCAAATCTATCGTAATATTTTCTATCAACAACATTCATTATGCAATATCGTATTTTTGTACATATCGTAATTTTTACAAAAATACGATTTATGAGGGTAAATTAATTAATTAATTCCAATTAAATATTGGATTTTGTTAAGGAATTTCCCTTGGTCATTACAATCAACCCTGCTTAAGAATTTTTGTTCCCGAAAATTAGAACAATTCAGGGTAGACTCTCCTTATTTCATCTTCTCGTTCTTAGGTTGCTTCTTCTACTTGTTGGTTATGCCATAAAACTTTGACGAGTGGTATTTTTTTGTTCCTTAACTCCTTCTCTTCTCGAGCCAAGATTTGAACTGGTTTCTCCTCATAGGACAGATTCTCTTGCACCTCAATAGGCTCATGCTGAAGTATATGTGATGGATCAGGTACATATTTTTTTAGCATGGATACATGGAATACATTATGTACTGATCCCATTTCAGGGGGTAGGGCTAACTTGTAAGCCATGTTGCCTACTCTTTCTAGGATTTCAAATGGTCCAATATACCTGGGACTGAGTTTTCCTTTCTTCCCAAACCTTACTACTCCTCTCATTGGTGTTACCTTTAGAAAGACCAAGTCCCCCACCTGAAACTCTAAAGGTCTCCGTCGTCAGTCAACATAACTCTTTTGCCGACTAAAAGTAGTTTCCATCCGTTGACAAATTAATTTTACATCTTTTGTTGTTCTTTGAACAAAATCTATGGTCGATAATGCCTTTTCTCTGGTTTTATACTAATGCAAAGGTGATCTACATTTTCTTCCATATAAAGCTTCATATAGAGCCATACCTATGGAGGTTTGATAGCTGTTGTATTATGCAAATTCAATCAGCGGAAGCTTTTTATCCCATCCTCCTTTGAAGTCTAGCACACAGGCTCTTAACATATCCTCCAGCGTCTGGATCATCCTTTCTGACTGACTATCCGTTTGAGGGTGGAAAGCTGAGTTGAAAGTTTGCTTTGTTCCCATTGCTTGATGAACGCTCTTCCAAAACTTGAAAGTGAATCGACCATCACGATCTAAGATCATGGATTTCGAGACTCCATGGTATCTAACTATTTGAGCGACATATAATTCAGCTAACTGTTTGATGGAACTACTAAGTTTAATGGGTAAAAAGTGTGCAGATTTGGTCAATCTATCCACAATTACCCATATAGCATCATGTCCTTTCGTAGTTTTGGGTAGCCCAGTCACTAGGTCCATAGTTATTTGGTCCTATTTCCACTCTGGAATTTCGATCTTTTGTAGCTCACCTATCGGTCGTTGGTGTTCAGCTTTCACCTTTTGAGAAGTGAGACATTTACTGACAAATCATGTGACATCATTCTTCATTCCATGCCACCAATAATGTTCCTTCAAGTCCGTGTACATTTTGGTAGCTCCTAGATGAGCAGCATAAGGTGTTTCATGAGCTTCTTCTAGTATCTACCTTTTTAGTTCTTCATCATTGGGAATGCACAATCTATCCTTATATCGAAGAATACCATCTTCCAGAATGCTAAATTCTATTTCCTTATTCTCTAGGACTTCATTTTTATACTTGAGTAACGAAGAATCTGCTACTTGTCGTTCCTTCAAATTTTCCAAGATGGTTCATCGGAATGACAGATCAACTAATCTTATTGTGACCACCTCTATTCCTGCTTCTACCAATTCTTTTTGGAGGGATCTTGGTATCAATCGCATCACTGTAAGAGAAGATATTGTTCTACGATTGAGTGCGTCCGCTACTCGGTTAGCTTTTCTAAGATGATATAGGATTTTACAGTCGTAATCCTTGACTAGTTCGAGCCACCTTCATTGTCTCATATTAAGTTCTTTTTGTGTGAAAATGTACTTTAGACTCTGATGGTCGGTATAAATCTCACTTCTGGCTCCATACAAGTAGTGGCGCCAAATCTTTAGTGCAAATACGACTACTGCTAATTCCAAGTCATGCATTGGATAGTTCCTTTCATGATCCTTCAACTGCCGAGATGTGTATGCAATCACCTTTCTGTTTTACATGAGTATGGCCCCAAGCCTTTTTTTGACGCATCGCTATAAATCACAAAGTTTCCTAGGTTCGGATCCTGTATGGTCAATATCGGGGCACTCGTGAGTCGTCTTTTCAGTTCCTGAAAACTCTCCTTGCACTTCTTGGTCCATTCATATTTAGCTGCTTTCCATTTAAGGGCCATGAGTGGTGCTACGAGTCTAGAGAACCCTTCCACAAAACACCTATAATAGCCCGCTAGACCGAGGAAACTCCTGATCTCAATAACACTTTTTGGCGTAGGCCACTTATTTACTGCTTCTACCTTTGAAGGGTCAACAGAAACTCCATCTTGTGAGACCACATGTCCTAAGAAATGAACTTTTTCCAACCAAAATTCACATTTTGAGAACTTGGCATACAATTGATGCTTCCTTAGCAACTATAGTGCAAGCCTCAAATGTTCCTTATGCTCTTCTGGTGTTCTTGAGTAAATCAAGATATCATCAATTAAAATGATGACAAATTTGTTGAGGTAGTCCTTGAAATTCATTTCATAAGGTCCATAAAAGCTGTCGGGGCATTAGTCAGTCCAAATGGCATGACACAAAACTCGTAATACCCATAACGCATTCGAAACGCCATCTTCGGTATGTCCTCCTCCTTAACCCAAAGTTGATGATATCCAGAACGTAAATCGATCTTCAAAAATACTGCTGCTCCCTTCAATTGATCAAATAGATCATCAATTCTCAGAAGTGGATACTTATTCTTAATCATGACTTTGTTCAATTCTTGGTAGTCAATACACATTCGTAAAGTTCTGTCTTTCTTTTTCACAAACAAAACAGGTGCTCCCCATGGAGAATGACTTGGCCAAATAAACCCTTTGTCCAACAATTCTTGTAACTGCACCTGAAGTTCTTTAAGTTCTCTTGGAGCCATATGATACGGTGTCTTTAAGATTGGAGCTGTACTAGGTGTGAACTCAATCTCGAATGAAATTTCTCGTTCCGACGGTAACCTAGGCAGTTCATCCGAAAACATGTCAACGAATTCTTTCACTATATGAATATTCTCTGGTCCTAACTGAGCTTCTTGGTCTTTATTTACTAGATTCACCAGATAACCGGTGCATCCGCTCTCCAACAATTTCATTGCTTGCAACGCCGATATTAGCTAGTTGGAAAAAACAATGTGAGGTGCGTAGCAGGAGCTTTAAAAATTTTAATATCAGAGTATTTTCCAAAACACAAGTTTGACATGCTATATGTATAAATTAAACAGATCTTACTAACCTTTTTGTATCAAAGAACCTCCATAACCTGTGAAGAGAAGTAATGTTCCAAAAGAGCCATAACCAACTGGTCTTCTTTGTTATTCTCTATCCACAACTGGAGTGAGTGTGGGCTCACACGTACAGCTCTTCCACCGGTGACTCTCCTTCCAACCAATCGAGAGAACCCAAAGCTAGTGTTCATGATTTGTGAACAAAAGCTCTCAGGGAGTTTTCAGATGCTCACCAAAAGAGTATCACTCTTAATCTCTCAATTGATTTGAGTAACTCATGAGACTTACTCCCTTTATATAACGATTGGTCCTGGGGTCAGTCCTTATTAGATTAGGTCTCAAAAACTCAAAACAGAATCAAGCTCGGATCAATATCTGATAAGATCCGTGTGAAAACGCGTAATCTTATCTCTCGCTAATCGGCAGGCCGAACAGTCTCCATCGGCAAGCCAAACATGTAGATCGGCAGGCCGAACTCTCACGTAAATATCTCTACGAATCTTTTATTTTCCACCCGAGATTCAATAGGATAAAGTCTCAGTTTTAATTCAAACAACCTAATAGAGAATTTATTTGATCAAAACAGCTTTATCAAGATAATCTTTAAGAAAATAAAACAATTCACAATAATTTTACAAGTTTATCTTGATTTAATTTATCCAATTAAATCAACCGATAAACAGACAAGAATTATCCGATCCCAATAATTCAACAAGTTTATCTCAAATTAATTTTATTACAAAATTAATTCAACCAATAACAGACATGAATTATTTGATTCTTTCAAATTTTAAACCAATATGATAAATCTAACACAAGTCACCAATTATTGAAAAAGCACGCCGTGTCGTTACAGGATGTTGTGAGCTAGCAAAGGGGACCAAAATGGACCTATAAAGTTCAAGCTCACGATAATTATGAAACCCAATATCCTAGATATTCATTTCATAATTATCAACTCCAATGCTACTCCACTAAAAGCTTGGAGCTGCACTTTCAAACTTTATAGAATTACGAAGCCCGTATAGCTAAGTCTCCATGACATATCATAGTATATCGTATCCCCATATGATAATCCATAATCAGCTTAAGGACAAGTTCTGTCTTACCTTCCGGATTATTTTTTATCTTACGTTCCATTATCTCACCATTAGAAAACTTACCATCCAAAGATAGTATACCATTCGGTTACACCTATGTATCTAAATAGTTGAGCGCTCCAGTTTTCAATTACAAGATAACGCATATAAGATGATATCATTACTCCTAAAGAAGAGCTATGGATTCCATATCTATGAATAACAAGTCTATGCCATCAAGAGTCATACCTCTAATGTACCAACATGCATACCACTATCGAGATGTAGGAGTCAGCCTTTGGTACATCAAAAGACATAAGTCGAGACAACAGGTCCACTATCCATCTCAGGATTAAGATACAATACAAATGATTGTCTAAAGTGAATTGATTTGCAAGACAGAATTATTTATCCAAATCAATTCACTTTGTGTCCCAATCCAACACATCGTCACCTATGACAACGTGCCAATGTTTCTATTCACGGAGTCCAACTCCGATGGTCAAGACAAACCATCTCCCAATAGAGATATGGACAACATAATAATCTTTGCATGAATAAAGTGCCCAACTTTATTCCCTCAATTGCGGATCATATGTTTTAGACCGTCTCCTTAAGAATCGTGTCTTCCGCATAATCAGTCCATCATATGTCCAATTCTTAAAGGTTTAGACCGACAGTCTCAGACTACTGTTTGCTTAACATACATTCAACAAATATGAACGTAAAGAGGACAAATTTTGGTATATATAAATGAATAAATTCTTTATTGATAAAAATATCTCCAAAAAACATTTTACATTTTTGCTCCTTAGGGTATACATGTCTAACATTAGCGCCAAAAACTCATCAGAAAGGTATTCTCCACCTCGATCGGATCGAAGTGCCTTTATGGTCTACCCAATTGCTTTTTCACTTCAGCCCGAAACTCCTTGAACTTGTCAAAAGTTTCGCTTTTATGGTGCATCAGGCACGCATACCCATATCTTGAGTAATCATCAATAAAAGTGACAAAGTACTCATACCCTCATCGTGCCCGGATGTTCATCAGTCCGCAAACATCGCTATACACAAGTTCTAGAACCCCTTCGGCCCTATTGCCCTTAGACCCAAATGGTATTTTGGTCATTTTACCCTCCAAACAAGATTCACATTGAGGTATAGATTCCACCTTTAAGTGACTTAAAGGTCCATCCCTTACCAACCTTTGAATCCCATTCAGGTTAATGTGACCAAGGCGCAAATGCCAAAGATAAGTCTTATTAGAGTGAGAAGTTTTAAGTCTTTTAGAGTTATTATCACTCATCTTAGCATTAAGTAATAAGTTCATCTTAGATTTGATAAAATATAGATTATTTTGCATCCATCTAGAATAGATAAAAGATTTGTTTTTACGAATCACCACTTTTTCATTAAAAAAAACCACGTAGGAGTCTTTAAATAAACAAGATACAGAAATTAAATTCCTTTTAAATTTAGGAACATAAACAATCTTACAAAATTAAATTCCTATAATTATCAAAGTAAAGATGGACGTCTCCCACTGCTTTCGCTGAGACCAAGGATCCATCGCCCATCCGAAGCGTGAAGTCTTCATGTAGTAGACTTCTCGTTTCTTTGAACCCCTATAGAGAAACACAAACATGATTAGTTGTACTGAAATCTATGACCCAAATGTCATTGGATTCCTCAACCAAACAAGTTTCTAAATACAGAAAATCACATCTACCTCCTTTGGAAAGGAAGTCCTTGCAATGCTTCTTTATATGCCCAACTTTACCACAGAATAAGCACTTAAGCTTCTTTGGGTTCTTCTTCTTCTTCTTCTTGCTCTTGGTATTAGCAGAAACAGAAAACTTCCCATTCTTGGCCCGTTGCTTCTTTCCATTCCTAGAGTTAGGGTTGGAACCAGAAGCAGCTATCATGTTGCCTTACCACCCGTAGGAGACTCCCTGATCAACAGTTCAAACTCCTATAACTGTTTCATTAATTCTCTCAATGTCATATCCCGTCTATTGCTCAAATTAAATGTAGCTCTAAACGGAATAAATTCCTTAGGCAAAGTCTCAAAGACCATAGTCATTTGAGTTTCAGCATTGATGTCGGCTCCATTGGTTTGAGCCTCAACGAGGTAACCCATGACCAACATCATGTGCTCCTTTACAGATGTCCCCAGCCTCTGTCTACAGTTTAAGAGTTTTCGAAGCGCCCCTTGCCGCTTTGTTATGGCCTGGCCTCTAAACATATCCTCAAGATTATCCAAAATCTACTTCGTAGTCTCATAATCCTGATGTTGAGTCTGTAGCATATTATTCATGCTGGCCATAACATAGCAGTGGGCTTGATCATTAGCATCTTTCCAGCAGTCATACGCTTGGAATTGCTCATTAGATGAGTCTCCCGTAGGCTCGGGAGGACAAGGGGTTGTCAGTACATATTTTAGTTTCTCAAAGGACAGGACGATATCCAGGTTCCATTTTCAATCATTGTAATTCTCACCAGTTAACAGGTTTTTGTCAAGTATCGATGATAAAGCATTTTTAGACATTTTTAATCTACAATAAAGAATCATATACCAAACATAAGCAAACATATCATAATAATTTAGTAAGATAACACAATCATGTAAAATCATACAAATGTGTTTATGTGTCAAAACCTTGAAAATATCACAACCTTACAATGATAATTCCCAACTCAAAATTCAACATGCTCCTCAGGGAGTCATGCCAAATTCAATCAGGAACACGGATCCCCTCCTGGTTAATATATGCCATCCAAGACCCGTATGATCCAGCATAAAATAATAATCGTTTCTTTGGCCATTAATTTTATTAACAGAACTCCTAGAGGAGGTTAATAATAAAATTACCGTAAGTGTATAACCATCGTTTCAATATTTTATCCATGATTTATAATCACCACCCAAGGGTGTACAACCATAAATCATGCTAAAATACCTTATCCTCTTAGAGATCCAATATGGTACATGACTGAAATCCCTTCCTAGGGGTCAGGACCACCATGTTCTGCCTATGGACCAACGATGGAGGCCTTAGGTCCTCTCTTCGAAAATCTTCTCCTACTTAATCTTTTGAAATCAAGGTTTTATTTTAAGATCATGCATGAACAATTTTAATATGAGTGGCACTTCCTATTCTATATGACATGTTATCAATATACATGGCAAATTATATTATAATGCAAATAAGCAAAGCAATCAATCAAAGCTACAAGCAAAATAATAAATAACCGTAGTATTATGGTTCCACCCTAGAGAATAGAAATCAAAAATTATAAGAGAATAATCGAAACATATTATCGATTCTCCAACCTTGAATCTCAGGTTGTATCTTTCATCATGTAATGTCCATCTTTAAGTCTTCAATCCCTTATGAATCGAATACTTCATATTTTCGATCATATCAAAATTTAATGTCTCTCAAAATTGTCCAAAAATAAAATTAAAACTGCATTGAAAAAACTGCACCTTTCTTGGAAATTTTTCAACTCTCGATCGGCAAGCCGATCTCGGTAATTGGCCTGCCAGTCACGATCCATCGGCCTGTTGATCAGGAAGATTGGCCTGTTGACTCATGAAAGATCGGCCTACCAAATCAAAAGTTTGGCCTGCCAGCAGAGCCTTTGATTTCTGCCCCGCTGTCGGCCTACCGATCCTCACGTCCAGCCTATCGATCTGCGACCATCGGCCTGCCTAACTGGAATGTTTGGTATGCCGGCCGAGCAGGAATCACCCATTCCAAAAAATACAATTTTTGATGCAATTCATCAATTTTATTTTCAACAATTCAAATATATAAAATTAGAGATTCAGAAAATACCTGTGAGCACCATCATCAATCTTCTAGGTCCGCCTTCTAGATCCGTCTTCTCAATCCGTCTTTTCCAAATAATTATTTAATTACAAAATTCTTACAAATTTAAAAATAAATAATAATTCCTAGACAGAGATGATAGTCTACCATCTAATTACATAAAAGACCTAAATACATATTCTAATCTCTAAAGAACCATAACCGATATAATTTAATTAATAAATAAATAGTTAAATAACCATTTAATCAACCATAATTAATTATGAACATTCACCACATAATCCATGACAACATATATAATATATAGAAACCTAGAGTGCAACTCTCTATAAAATTAAATTCAAGCATACGAGAGACTAAGATCACAAAATTTATACATATAACATGATCACAAACTCGTAAATTTATGTAAAAACTAAGGCTTTGATACCAATTGTTGGAAAAATAGTACGCAGGAGAATTTTAAAAATTTTATATCAAAGTATTTTCCAAAACACAAGTTTGACATGCTATATGCATAAATTAACTAGATCTTACTAACCTTTGTATGCCGAAAAGCTCCTGCAATCAGTGAGAGGAGTAACGTTCTAGAAGAGCCTCAACCAACTGGTCTTCTTTGTTATTCTCTATCTACGATTAGAGTGCGTATGGTCTCACACGTATAGCTCTTCCACTAGGTGACTCTCCTTCGAACCAATTGAGAGAACCTAAAGCAAGTGTTCGTGATTTGTGAACAAGAGCTCTTAGGGAGTTTTCAGATTCTCACCAGCAGAGTATCACTCTTAATCTCTCAATTGATCTTAGTAACTTATGTGACTTACTCCCTATTTATAGAGGTTGGGACTAGGGTTAGTCTTTATCAGATTAGATCTCAAAATTCAAATTATATTCAAATTTGGATCAATATCTAATAAGATCCGCGTAAAAACGCGTGATCTTATCCTTCGCTCATTAGCAGGCCGATTAGGATGATCGGCAGGCCGAACAGGCCCCATCGGCAGGCCAAACTTGAGGATCGGCATGCCAAACTGTCGATTAAAATCTTAGCAAATTTTTATTTTTCACCCCAGATTCTATAGGATAAAGTCTCAGTTTTAATTCAAATAACCCAATAGAAAAGTTATTTGATTAAAACATCTTTATCTAGATTATCTCTAGTAAAATAAATGAATTCTTAATAATCCTATAAGTTTATCTTGATCTAATTTATTCAAAATTAAATCAACCAATAAACATATAAGAATTATCCAATCCTAATAATTCAACAAGTTTATCATGAATTAATTTTATCACAAAATTAATTCAATTGATAAATAGACATGAATTATTTGATTCTTTTAAATTTCAACCAATCTAATAAATCTGACATAAGTCACCAATTATTAAAAGAGCATGCCGTATCATTACAGGATATTGTGAGCTAGCAAAGCGGACCAAATAGACCTATATAGTTTAAGCTCCCGATAATTATGAAACTCAATATCCCAGATATACATTTCATAATTATCAACTCCAACGTTACTCGACTAAAAGCTTGGAGTTGCACTCTCGAACTACATAGAATTACGAAGCCCGTATAGTTAAGTCTCCATGACATATCATAGTATATCATATCCCCATATTATTATCCATAATTGACTTAAGGACAAGT